>JAGDQP010010729.1:0-54961 GCA_022664845.1 Lepisma saccharinum
CCAGTTCCTTAGAAAATGAAGATATTCGGTATCAATTTTCTGTCCATAAGCAACAACAGTAAACTTTCTAGCTCTGAGAGAAGTAGAAGACCCCGTTAAGAAGCCGGGTCACCGTCTGACCACTCTGATTGCAAAATGGTATATTACGTTGTGTTTTCTCTGAAAAGAAAAAGCACTGATAGATATTATTTTAATATGAATCACTGCATGAATTTAGAGAGAATCTATTGTATTATTGTTCTGCAACAGATGTTTCGTATTAATTAGACTGATTATTTTTATAGTGATCCCCATCTATGTGCCGAATGGGGTCGGATTAACAGTGGGTACTAACAGGGGGGCGACGCTATGAGTCGAGTAATTTTGAGCAAACAGTTGGTTTCCTAGTTATTCCCATCTGCATACCGAATGTACACGGGCGGTCGTCGGCTATTTGTAATTGAGCCGAACAAAAAGCCGACGATTTTCCACAACTTCTTTGCGCATGTGTGTTTCCTAACGCAACGAAATTTCGAACATGGAAACAGACATTTGATTGATAAAATGTAATTGTTCAATGTTAGTAAACGATATGCATGGTTAAGAAGAGCACAAAATAATACCGCAGTAATGAGTAGAGACGTCAACCCCCTCAACAAATCGGAAGCGGGGGGCTGGCGGTGGCCTGCTCGCGACGTCGGCGTGGATTCCGGATGGAGAATATTTTCATCCAGGTGCCGGCGGTGGAGACAAAACGGCTGCTGAATGTTGCCTGTCAGGAAATCGGAAATAGAACAGTGTCGGCGCGGATATGGTAATAAGAAAAATGCCATCCAGTTGCCGACAACGGGCATGAAGCGGTTGCCGATTGTGGGCCAACTCCTAGACACTTGGCCTTCGCCATCGTAAACTCACACACGATAAAAGTAATATAATTAAAGACACAGACAAGTAAGTATTCGGACGCTTGACATACACACACATACAAAGGGGGCAAACTAAGTTATCAACCAGGACTTAGTTTGTTGGTACCATCCTGGCATTAGCCCAGTGTGATTGACGACAAACCGTGGGAAACCCTCCGTCAGGTTGCGCGGTCGCTGGTATCGAACCCAGGGCCTTCCGATTGAAAACTGTTCGTGTATGAACGATAAGTTCGCATACGGTTCGATGTAAGTTAAAACAAATAATTTTGGTGTGAAGACAAAACGTTTAAGCGGAGCTGGCAAAACATGTCCCTCGGACGGCGGATAGGTTTCTATAAATTGGTTTCGGGAAAGGTCCAATACCTTTGAGGGGCGCGGGGGGGGGGTTCAACGAGTGTGTAAGTATGAAATTACATCTATATGTATACTAATTCTGCATAAAGCTTTAAATTTCTGGGGGTGAGGATCTCCCGGATCCATCCTTAAATACGTTCCTGGTACTGGATCATAAGTAGAAAATTAGTGTGTTTTGTAACCTGGATCCATCTCCCGCCAGGAGAGAAAGAAAATTTTCGCTTCGCTCTAGTATCGTGAGTGACTTAACTAAACCCTTGCTTGCTTTTTTTTCTTTTTCGTGGCACTAACACGTGATCTAATCAGCCTCCCCAGCAACTGAGGAGACTGCCGGACAACAAATCGGAAGATCATGGGTTCGAACCCCACCATAGACACTAACGTGAAGACGAAATAAGTGGAGCACTTATTACAAATGTTGTCAGTTTCGTGTGTGAAGAGCTCGTGCACCTGTCTATGTCTCTAATAATACTACTTTTTCGTATGAATGTGTACATTTTTCTCCTCCCTGTATCCATGTCGAGGCACACGCCAGCGGGCCACAGCTGGACCACTTCCGATTTGCTGTTGGCAACAGTCGGCAGCCGCCTTGTCCCCACTGTTTCTTCCATGCATAATTTCGGGGGGCCTTGCCCCCGAAGGTTTTCAACCACACCCCGGAAATAATTAGTGTTAGCACTTATATTACTCAAACGTATTCTGAATACGCATACAAAAGTACATTCTATAAATATTGTTCATGTTATTTGAGGTCAACTAAGGAAGTACGACATGTTCTTAAGTAACATTAGTACTGTTTTATATTTTAGCACTTAGGAGTCAATATGCAATATTTAAAATTTTCGTGACCCCCCCCCCCCTCCCGGACTTGATTTTGCACCCCGAAAGAAAATTCCCGAAAGAAACACTGCATTTTTTTTACAGTCGGCAACTGGATGTCAATTTCTCGATCCGGTATTAAACATTATAATCGCATACTTTTCAATGGAATGTCATTTTCATTTCAGTAGAACATCACCTGAAAGTAGAATATCATATATTTCCATTCATATTGTCCATAGTCCATTCATTGTATTGCAATATTAGAACACTACCAATTTTTGTTTTTTACATACTGTTTATCTCTCTTGTCTAGTACCTTTTGTCCTTGAAGTATAGGCTGTCAATTCCTGCGTTTGATCCAGGAGAAGAAATCAACGACAGTGACGAAATTTAAACAGCAGACAGGCCTAGTTTGATCTTATACTCCAGTAGCACACATACATTGAAAATACGTGGATTATACGTCAGTACCGAAACGTTATTTTAATGTTGTAAATGTACCGAAATGTAAACCTGTTCAACGGTTTATTCGACGTTGAATAATGGTTGAGAAGAAACAAGTAGAAAACGGGTCCAATTAGCCAAAACAGAGCATGCTTTCTGTCTATTGGCATACGCATTTTGTCTGTTGCTTTCATCATGGTATAGACTGTTAATTTTCCAACAGTAAATAATCCAACCGCTGCTGTGGGGTTCGAACCAGGCACGTTCCGCACTCGTCGTTGGTAGCTAGTCGCCTTATTCCTTCATCCATGAATCCACCTTGAGAATCACGGCATTTGTAGTAACAGGCAGTGTAGAACGCAGTACCACAAATCCAGAAGCGTCGTTTCACCAGCATGTAAGAATAAGAATAAAGAATATATATTTCCCTTCTTTCTTTGTTATGCGCATTTTTCCTTCTTTAACACTTTGATCATCGCTGTACTATTAAATTTGTGTTTCTCAATAAGTATAATCTATGTCGCCTTAGAAAAAACGTATATAAAGCGAAATCTATGTCATAGTTGAAAACATTTCACATTAGCGCTCTAATAAGGAAATTAAATGTTCGTTGAAATATAGTTTAAATCTGTTTTCAACATACAAATGAGAACATGAAAAATGTAGTTGATTTCATTGTATTTGCTTTTAATTATAATGTTTAAGCAATTAAATTATAAATACATGTGTGAAACGAAATGTATAACATAGTATAAAAAAGATGAAAACACGTCACATTAACGCCATATCAACGAAATTCTATCTTCGTTGAAATATAGTTTAAAATTCAATCTATTTTCAACGTGCACATAAGAACACAAAAAATAGTTTGTGTCATTCAATTACTTTTTAATTTAATTTTTTGACATAACATTAGTAAGAATCACATTAAACAAAATCTATACCACAGTTGAAAATAACATATTGAATACACGTTGTATTAACGTCTTATCAACGCAGTAACATGATAATGAAATATGTTACTCTTTGTTGAAATATGATAAAAAAAATAAACGCAATTTTTTCAACCGATAACGGTTAATCAACGAGATGAACATAAAATCAACGTTGAAAATACGTATGTGTGCTACTGGGGTAGAACCTCGAGAACAAGCTGTCATTTCTCCTTTGGTTTTTACAGAGTTCTTCCGAAACAGGAATTATTTGAGCGTCCCGACAGTTTTTGTTCGGGATATGATACGCTTAGCTCTACATAGAGACGGTCTCTGAAAGTCCGGGACAGATAGTAGATTTGCCTGGGAACGGTCACAACTGGTGTCTATCTTGACTTCTTTTTTCTTTCGCCAATTCAGGCAAATGCCGCAATGGTACCTGCACATTAGGCACTGTTCGACTAACGTTCCAGCATCCTCTCCCCAATCTATTCTGGTCTGAGGAAGAGTTCCCTGAAGGTCATATAAATAAATTCGAAATGGACCACTTAATAATCTGGCAATTGAATTCCAGAACGGCAGTTCAGACTTAATCATATCACCGTAGCTCAGTTAGTACATCGTTGATTTAGTATTCGGATGGTTGTGGGTTCGTGCCCAGTGTCCTCCTTAGGCTTTTCCTAGTTTCCCTCGGTCATTCTGCAATATCCCAGGACAGATACCTTAACAGATTGTTCCTTTTGTCTTTGAATTAATTGATTGTGTTCAATCATCTTTGATTCAGGCCAGGATTGGATTCGGCCAGGCCCTAGTTATAAAGTACCATACCGGCATTAGCCTGGTGTGGAGTGAAATTCCTGGAAAAACCTCTGTCTACTTCGAACGATCCCAGGACCTTCCTCTTCCAAGTTACGGCCGCTAGGTCCCTTCCTTTCTGTTTTTTGTAAATATCATATATAAAATATCATCTGAGTTCAATTAGGACTGGAAAACTGAGCATTCCTCGGCGAAGGGAGCGGTGGCTCTCATGAGTAAAATTTTCTGGCATACGAAGACAATGTAGGTTAACCTCACCTCTTTAGTTGGCCACGGCACAGCGACGAAGGAGCATCTCTTCTTCCCCCTAAATTCGTTTGTCCGATTCAGATTCCTAGTCACATCGGCTTCTCGCACATTTATCTCACTAGGGGACATCTCACTCACTATATCTCTCACTAGGACCGCAGTTTGTCGAAATAACATTTCGAGGTTTTAGTACTTTTTTTACGCCTTCTTGTCACGGTGCTCGTGAAATAGTTCTTTATTAGGTTAAGCTTCCAAAAAGATCGTAAAGTAGCTGACACTGTACTGTCACTCTGTGGTAGGTACACTGTAAAAAAAAGTTTCTTAAAATTGAGAATAAAGTTCTTATCTGCGCACTGAGATATTAATATGAATTAAAAATGAAAACATGTCAGTTTGGAAATTAGCTCACTGGTCTTAATTATCATGATCTTATTTAAAATTAAATAAGAATGTTGATATCTCTTTCTAAGAAAAGTGTTTCTCGTTGCACAGATAAAAGAATTTAGGTTAATTTTAAGAAACAGCTTTCCATTGTGTAACGGTAAAAATTTCATCATAACGTACACACATTTGGGAAGCTGCTGCTAGTTCTTTGACGGTTTATCATTTTCTAATATTGCTTCTGAGACAAGATCGTAGCGACGGTAGTTGTGTGGGAGAGTTATCACTTTTGCCACCATAATATTTTTTACTTCTTCTAGATGTTCCAATAAGATGATCATCTCTTATTTTTAGAAGTTGTTGTGTCTGGTTTGCTTCGAAAGTTTAAATCTCATGTGTTAAACTATAGTCTAGTGAATGTGTTTCTAGTTTTGAGCTGACTATAAAATCATCCGCAGAATATGATCGCATGGGATCGTGACTCTGCAGTATTAAGCGTCTCATCGTCACACAATGACGATTGGTTTTCCTAACACGGTCCTAACGTTGTTCCTACTCTCTAAACTTTACCTATTCTACGGCACTCCGTTTCGTAAGAGTTTCGAAAATTCTTTAAAATTCTTTGTTTCAGCAAGTAAATTGTCATGGCGTTGCTCGTTCTGAATCCAAAAACTACTTAAAATACAAATTGTCTAGTTTCTTCTTCATGAAACATGCTTCCTTCTGCCTGCTGAGATGACACACTACTTGCTAGTTTAAATTTTTTAAATACTTCCATGATATTGAGATAGCACAGTCTATAATTACGAGGTACTAGCAACGTTTCATCCGTTGTTGATCAACGAATAGGATATAGAAACTTTAATTTAATATCAGAGTTACTAATGGCTAGGTCAAATAAAATTGATAAGAGAGACAATCGTTTGATACTATAGTGAAGAGGGGGCTCCACTAATAAGCAGCCCCGAAGTCCGACAAAACTCTAATGAGGTTCTATTGCAGGAACTTTCTCTTTTTGATAACGAAAAATAAATATTTATTGCTATTGTGAACCATATTTTTAAGTTATAAACGCTTTACTCGATACCTTGGATGATAATTAGAATCACTACTCACTGGGGACCCCTAGATAACGAGGTTTCAGCGATTTTCCCGGTCATGCTGCGCAGTAGTTACTCCACTGGAATAACTGTATCATTAAAAACGAATACACTTATATTATAGGTGAAATTTTCAACCACGGTCTCGTCTTAGTCTCACAAGGAACATACCCGAACTCACACACTCACAGAATTGAATGAAACTTTCTCAGTTGATAGCTTTTAATGTGAAAAGAAATAGAGTGAGCTCCTACGTTTCGCAATTGAGTCTAGAAGGAGCTAGACGGCCAGAAATTCAGTGATGTCTCTTGTGATATTGTTGATGGTAAGGGCTTACACACTTTGAGTACGCCACTGACAGCCACACAGACGAGAAATTACAACAGAGTTCATCGGCTCTCTCCCGGAAGAAATTCCATAAAATGAATAAATACTAGGGCAGCTGGCCACCGATAATCAGAGAGAATATCAGAGACAAACAGAGACGGACAGATTACGTAACACGTCGATTTCAAACATAGGCAGGTCATTTTGTCAGGCCGTCTCACCACCAGCCAGAGCCAGGGGGCCCTGGACTATCTTCTAGCCAGAGCCATTCATTAAAAGGAGATTAATGATTGGGAGACTATTGAGGTATAGCACGCCAGGTGCTTCACCATAGAAGGTCACATCACCATTGGAGCCTTGAGAGAGACATGATCTAACCGTCTGGTCCCAGGATTAGTGGTAAGTGGAGGACTGATTTATAACTTCTAGGTTTGAGTCTTCAGCTGGTGAAATCTATTTCTGTCCGTTGGCTATGGTTAGGCCCGTTTCACACAAGGGTCATTAAAACCCGTATTTTATAGTACTTGTGATCTATAATTACCTTTATGCCTAGCGTCAACAGCCCGTTATTTATATATCTACCTTGAGCTACGAAATACCCCCCCCCCCAGAATATCCAACCAAGTGTTCTCCATTTCAGGGTAAGAGTTTCCTTAGTTTCACCGGGCGAATGCTGGGAAGGATATTCAGCTCTGTGATCCCGGCTGGAGGCTACAATATGCATGGGGTGATTCTAATGCGAACCATACAATTTCTACAAATATAACGCAACATGAATGTAATCATATCACATGTGAATGGGACTAAGTACTGCATCTCTGGCATATGCTACATGCCGCGTCCGCCATCTTGGATCCGTCATATTAAATTCAACTTTTTCTTTTCTTCAAATGGGAATAGCAGCAAGTGATATATCAAATATCGGTACATTTGAAATTATCTCAAAACGTCACTGCTGCGATTAGTTTTAACGTATTTGTAACCGTTCTCAAGTTATTGCATGTTATGTTTTACATTAGGTATGAACTGAACTATCCATATAATTTTTCACATAATTTCTTCAGATTATACAGAACATGAATATACCCTTATGCAATGTAAATGACACAAATGATTGCATTTCTGACGTGTACTACATGATACGTCAGCCATCTTCGATCAGCAGTCTTTGAATTAATTTGGTTTCCTGTTTTCGCTACTCACTGTCACTGATGTAAATAAATGGAGATTCGTGACATTTGTCAGTAACAAAAACTCGTGGTCTCATGTTTATCAGTAGTAAATGAACAGAGAGGGTTCTGACTTCATTACTGTTGTGCCGACAGAATGAGATATCCACAAACAGGTATAGTGAACTGAGGAGAGCACCGCCCTGTTGAAGGAGTTTAGTGAAATCACCGTCCTCATGTAATGGAAAGTGGAAGCATTGACTCAACCAGGATTCGGAGTTAACTGTCACCAGTCAAAGTACCATCAATAAAGACTGCACCAGTTACTCGAGTATACCATATTCCACACCACACCAGCACTTTTCCTGTATCTTGCATCCTACCTGGTTGAGACCAATGCGGATTGGTGTTGGATATCTCCATTGACCATTAGTAAATAACGGGACTTATTAACTAAAAAGTATCCTTAATGCAAAGGTTTGATTACTTCGAAGTTGATTCAGGGCCTCTCGCAAAACTGAAGACGCCGATGCGGATTATTCTGACTCTGGAGTCTGTACTTCGTGTTAAATTTGTTTATAGAGGTCAAGAACAACGTAGCTGTAACTGAGACAAGATTCTCTTAATATACATCGAGTGCTCTTCGTTTGGCTTTTAAGCGCTGCTCCGCATGAGTTGAAATTTTGAGCACCATTTTGTGTTCATTAGATCCACTTGCTGTTTGTCTAAATTTGTCTAAATAAGTTTCACCACTCTACTATGTGGAACAGGGCGCTTCCCAGGCTGTCTGTAGTTGTTATATTATCTGGTAATAAATAACCGGCATGTTCTTAGTTTGCTGCGTTCGCCTATTGTTACAGTACTATGAAATTAAAAACGACATTCTTTATAAATTTACTTGTAATAATTTGAGAATGTTTGAAGATGCGGCACAACACATTATATCAACGAGTTCATGAGAAAATTTCAGATGAATTTGATATGTGATTTCCTCCTATTTTTATTTGAAGAAAATTAGTTAAATCGAAGATGACTAACTGATCATATTGCATGCGTCAGAAATGCAATCGTTTGTCTCACTTACATTGCATAAGGGTACATTCATATTCTGTATAATCTGCAGTAATTATATGCATAGTTCGATATATACCTAGTGTAAAATGTAATATACAATGACTTGAGAACGGTTAGAAATACGGTAAAACTAATTGCACTAGTGACATTTTGAGAAAATTTCAATCAGATTTAATTGATATGTCACTAAGAAAATCAGAAACTAAGAAAATGAAAATATCATTTACCGACCTCCACACAAATAAATTTGTTTACAGTTGTGCTCTTGACTGATTTAAAGAACCAAGTCACATGTTCATAGGTATGGTATATACAGAGTGTTGCTGCTAGTGACTATTTTCAAATAGGATGGATAGAACAGCATATTACGTATCTTATAAACTAAAATAAGCCCATAGCTATTTCAAATAAGCCGTGTTTTTAGATTAAAAGGTCATTCCAACTATCCTAACATAGTGTAATTTAATATATAAATTTAACTTTACTGAATCTAATACTATGCAATTTTTTTCATAAAAACTCCATTTCTTATACGTAGAAAAGTGTAACACACACACGCACACACACATTAGATTGACTCTATAGGTGCTGGTTAATATTTCAAAACTCTTTCAACTCACCCCCTTTTTATAGAAACTTTAGTGTAAGCAAAGATATATCTTTGAATTTCAATTTTATTTAAGGTCGTTAGTTATCTAAGGCTCAGGCTACCTATCTTTGAATGTAGACTGTTTGACTTCTTCACGTATGTTTTACGGTCTTTACAGAATCATAGTAGAGGTTAGAACTGGAAGAGTGTTAACAGAATGGAAAGACTATACAGCAGGGGGAAAGCATAAGGATAAAAAAATCGCAGAATAAATTAAATATCTACATCTATCCGTCCTTGAATCAATCTCCAACACATATATATTATTATTATTATCGCCCAGTCAAAAAAAAAAAAATCAACTTAAAAATCGTGGTTTTCAGAAGTTTAGCAAATGTAGAACTTCTACTTGAAAGAATGCCTCAATTGTTTGTGGTAAAATGAAATGTGAATTCTAATGAGAATACATGAACAATAAATACGCGAGTATTGAATAAGAAACAAGACAGATTTAAAGAAAACTTTTACACATTATGTTTTGAACACATAAATTCGGTTTGTTATTGAAGTTAGGAGTGCATGAGCTTCTGAATGAAACCAAAAAGAGGTAACGGCATTTCTCAGAAAAACAGCAGTAACAACGGATGAACAAATTCGCAAAAGCACATAGGTATACAACAAGCAATGAATGAAGTATGACATAAAAACAGGATTTAAGAAGTATCGGGGGAGGCGTTTGGGACGCAGTAATCTGAGGTGAAGGACGCCACGAGAATCTTCTGTCTTCAGTTCAATTTCACGTCCCTTCGTCTGTTACTATAGCGACACGTTTTTCTCAGCTGTCACTACTTCACATTCACAACAATAACTTTCTTGAGACTTAAATTGATACAACTAAAATGCTTGTCAGGTTTTCTTACTGTTATTCAATGCTGTTTTCTAAAATCAATATTCTTGTCTAAGTCTAACCCAAGAAACAGTTCAAGTCCTTAGCTTTGTCTGTCTCACTATTTTAGCTATAATCTTCACCAATTTATTCTAAAAATATCATAATGAGATACCTAATTTTAAATTCTCAACTAAAATCAAACCGACAAACACAGCCAAGAAATATTATTTCTGACAAGACAATAGGAAATAGTTTGGTATTGATAACTTTTGTCATATTTTAAAATTACAATATAACACCTTTAATAAATAAAATTTATCAAAAGCAAACTAATGGTCACAAGACCCATTTTCCGTATCAAATATCATTAAAAAAAACATTAAATTAATATTATCGACACATATTAAACTAAAAATTTTAGTCTTGCTCAAGACGAGAATCTTGATAGGGAAGTCTCGGTCTCGAGAAGCAGGTCTCAGTTTTGTTCTTGGTCTGGTCTTGAGTTAGCCTCAACACATTGTGTGTCAGTCTCGTCTCTTAGTCTCGGTCTTGGTGTCGAAATCGAGAGGTTGTACCCCACCTAGTCTAATTGTACGCAATAGCACTCCATACAGTACATCAACATTCTTCAGAAAATAAAAGGAAATTGGATCATGAAAGATTTCAGGTACAAAAAGGACCAGTGACGGATACACGAGTTTCGTGAGGAGGAGGCGCATGTGAAAGACTAGGGGTATTTCCAATATTTTCCAGCTAAGTGACTTCTTTAAGTTTTATCATATTTCTCCTTATATTACTAAGATTTACCATGACACCACTATTCATAAAAAGTGGATATTTCTAGATAAATTAAATTTGTTCGGAAACAAATCGAAGCTTCTTCTGAGACAAATTGTTGAAATAATGCTTTAAAAATAATAAAAGAACTTATTAAAGACATACTTTTCTTAAACAATTCGCACTAAAAAAAATAACCAGTTAAAGCCCGTCATCGAAAAAAAAAGGCGTTCTTTTCGGTTGAAATTGAATGGGATAACTCGTAGTAGGCTGAAACTATGTAATTAATTTTTGGGGTCCGCCATTTTGAATCCAAGATGCCTTATTTGGAAACATTTTGTAATATTATCGTAACCTACCAGTGATGATGTACCGCCATACAAAATTTCGTTTATCTATGCGGCCGTTTAGGTTTTGTATTCTATACAACAAGGTGTTTGGCGGCCATTCTTGATCCAAGATGGCCACTTTTTCAAAATTTTGTAATATTTGTTTAATCTTCTAGTGATGATGTACCTTCATGCCAAATTTCGTTTTTCTAGCTCCAACCGTTTAGCCTGTATATTGACTACTAAAAGTCTGAGTTTTTTAGGTGAGACTTACTACTTCTTGCGGATTGATTTTTTCTTCAATCTCAAGAACGAAAAAACCTTGTTTATACATGACTAAAAAGAAAAGCATGAAGCGTGCTCTCTCATATGCAGTCACTTTATAATTTTTTCAATTGACGCGTCTCATGCTTTTCTTTTTAGTCATGCACAAACATTTTTTTTTTACTTTTTAGTACGAACTGTTTAAGAAAAGTATGTCTTTAAAAAGTTTTATTATTATTATTTCTATTGCGAGTTATTGCAGTGTTCGAATATTTCTTTCCGAGGCTAATGTTTTGTGACCCAAATCCTAAAGTGTTCTGCAACCAGTCAAATCGTTGCAGGCTAGTATTTGTTTTTGGATAAAGAAGTCCATATTAGAAAAAAAATATATAAAAATATGCTTTTAAAATATATACATATATAAAAAGATATGAAAGTAACAATAAAATATTGTATTATCACCCGACTTACGTCGCTGTGCAAAATTTCATCATTGTATGACATTGGGAAATGAGTTAAACTAACGTTGCAAGTTTATGAGGACACCACGAACCATTGTGAACTAAAGAAAAGAATGTAAAAAGTATTTTCCTTTGAAGTTGGCGCGCCTCCCACGTGCTTCCTCTCTGAATCTGCCAATGAAAGGAGCGAAGAAATGAGCAGTCGTTTTGGAGACACGTTGAGAGATTACATGTGCACCTCCAAGGAACACATATAATCAATGATATTTAGTTTTTTAATGCTTACTAGTCGTACAGACGGGCGTTAATATTTGAGGAGTAGAAATATTTTATGGGCTAACCCAGCTAGCACCCAAGTTTGTACTAGCCTTGTTTTCCCCTTGCAGTGATAAACTTACGTGCGTTTAAATGTACCAAATATGGCATTACAAACCTTGCACATCAAAACTTGCTGCAAGTTTGTCTGAGGTTTGATCTATCACATATTGTAAACCGTTAACGTACAAATGAATTATTTTTATTAGGTGGGAGTTTTTTTCTCTCTAAAGGAACAAGCAATATCCTCCCCCCCCCCTCTCTCACTAACACACCTTTCTTGATCACGCTACATGGAGAATAAATTACAGTACCTGCTCAGGCCGATAACATATTAGTATTTTGGTCTTTGTATTGCTTATAATAAAATTAAAATAAATACTTATCTAAGTTGAATTGTTACGACTCATTGGGGAAAGAAAATATACCGAGAAGAACGTAATCAGTTTTGACTCGTGTACGTGTCTGCATAAGCAACCCTGACAAGCAACAACTAGGAGCTGGTAATATGGTGTTGTGGCTAACGTACTGGAAAGCTACTGCGGGACCCGGGTTCGATTTCTGGCGAGGTGATGTTTTATTTTTTTAAATACTGTACACTATTTTTTTTCTTTTTGTACATAAAGTACAGTATACGCAATTTGGAACTGTATAAAAGCACTAACCATGGTTAGGTTAGGATTTAAAAAAAAATCCCGGCGTTCCAGTTAGTAATGCAACTGTAAATATCTCTGTTAGTTTATCACTGTAAGAAAAATCAAGGCTAGTTTAAACTGGCGTACTATCTGGGAAATTGGCAGCCAGTTCGATTGAGAAATGTCATCGACCCGAACAGAAGGACACATCATTAAGATACTCTCGAGATTACTCGATTGTGAAAAATCTCGAATCGACCTTCTTCATAGCTCTACTCTAACACAGGATAAATAAGCTTTCGCAGTTTCGAATTAAAGTCTACATAAATGAGTTTAATTCGGAAACTGTTTTTTTAACATAAAAGGGACTAGTAAAATGTACTTCGAACAACAGAAGAACCCGTGAAGTAATTGGTAGAGTGACGGACAACAAAGAAACCTGAAGATTGTGAATTCGAATCGCACTGCAGATTGAAATCTTTTCTCACCATCTCGATGTTGGTCTAGCAACGTTTTTAAAATCAAGTTTGTCCTGAAATGTTTGTACAAAATTTGTAGCAAATTTGGCATTTGTCAAGTCGCAAAGTGAGCTGCAAGGTTACAGCAAATTTGCAGTACTACAATGCCAAGCTTGCTGCAAGTTTGGAAACTTGTAATACCAAACTTGTTGCAAGTTTATTGTGCTATCTGGTTTCTAACTTTCACACGCCGACAGAGTAACCATACGGTCTAAGGCTTTAGGCCAACGACTGGAAGGTCCCGGGTTCGAATCCCTGCAGGGGCATGGATGTTTGTGGATTTCAACTAAGTGTTAAAGGTTGAATCGTGACGGGTCGAAGTCAAAAGTTACTAGACTGGCCCATATAAAATAAAGTTTACCACATGTTGTTTTTCCTAACTTTCAAACAGGACGTTCTTCACTTTCGCTGACTGCGTACCTGTGTTTCTGTTACCCACTTTCACCCCTTCTCCTACTTCTAACGACTCAATAATAATAATAATAACCGGTATGGTAAATCAGTGCGCGAATTAGCGTGGGGGGATTCCCGGGATTTCCTCCCCTGGCAAATAAGTTTCCCATCCTGACAAATTTATTTTTTGTCCCTGCCAGGGATAAATTTGTCCCCCCTAGAAAATGTTTCGATCAACATCAGATAGAAAATCGAAACATCTTTATTTGGCAGAAGTTGAAACTGTTTTCATGAAAGTGACAAGGGTATATGAACTTTTACTAGCATCTAATTAAGAAGCCTATTTGATAGGAATTTCTTTTGTGATGTTTATGAAGTCCAAGACATACGGTCCCATTTTCCAATAGAGAGTTACCAAATCATTCACATTAATGTACTTCGTAAACATCGCAAAAGAAATGCTTCCAAATAGGCTTCTTAGCTGCTTGTATAAGTTCATATATCCTTGTAATTTCCATGAAAATACAGGGTGGCTCTCGAAATCTGTAACAGGGCCATAACTCAGGTCCTAGTGCACAGAAATCTTTGAAACAAAAAATGACAATACCAAAGTGCATGTACGAAATCACGTGGTGATGCTTTTGAAACAAGTGGCTTTTCGAGAATTACTCTACGGCGGGAAACTTCAAAATTTTAAATAGAAACAATGGTTGATTTTGCTTTCTTTGAACAACTTTCAGATTTAATATCTCGTAACGTTTGGCAACTACAAGACTTAATTAGTAGGTCAACAGTTAACTTATCAAGTAGCTCTTGTATTTGACGATATTTAAAAATGTTTCATCTGAAGGTTGTTCAAAATTTTGTGCTTGCTTCAAAGTAAGCAAAATCATTCACTGTGTTTTGTTTTTTATTTCTTCCCGGGACGCCCCTGTTTTCGAAAATTTCATCTTTTGATTCTGCATATCTCATTTAGTATTTTACTTTAGTTTGGAACCTTTATTTACTATTTATTACTAGCCTCCCAAAAGGCCCAGAAAACCTTTTACACCATATTAATTTTGAGTACCAATTATGCGTTTTAGCTGCCAAACGGTATGAGCAATGAAAAAGTGTTTCCTCTAAAAGTTGTTCAAAATTTGGCGCTTGTTTCAATGGGAGCAAAATCAATCCCTATTGCTATTTAAAATTTTGAAGTTGCCCCTTCCCGAGACGCCCCTGATTTCAGAAGAATCACCACGTGATTCCGCACATGCACTTTGGTATTAACATTTTTTGTCTCAAAGATTTCTGTGCACTAGGAGCTGAGATATGGCCTGGCCCTGTTACAGATTTCGAGAACCAATCTATATATGTGGGAGAAGAGAAAAGATAGGAGCCTTGTCCTTAATTCAGTGTACCATTATATGATATTGTTTATGGTATTCTCTGCTATGAAGAAAACCCTCGGTTGAACATACGCCGTCTCCCCTCTGCGGGTCAATTAGGACAGTGTTCTTCAACCTTTTAATACTCACGAACCGGCAAATTTCAGGGAAGAACTTTTAAGGACCGGGAATATGCTAGTAAGTTAGAGGTTTATTTGACGTTCAAAAGATTCCAGCACATCTTCAAATTATTAGAATGATTTAAAAAAGAAATGTAAACTTTAATATCAATTTCGAGCTGTCGAAACCTACAAACTAAGTGTTAAATAATTAAGTGTATTAATTTTCCGATGACCGGTACTGGTGCGCGGACCGGTGGTTGAAAACCACTGAACTAGGAGACCTAGGTTTATGTATGGTTATACCAAGGAACATCCTTGGGTTATACGCAAAGATCCATATATGACGCATACTCTTTGACCATACGATTTCTAAAAATCGGAATCGCAGCGTAAAGGGAAAAATAATTAAAAAAAAAAACCGGATTTTCTTTTTCATATAGTGAATACAGTGAGTTCTTAAAAATGAGACAAAAGCAACATTTTCAGGAAATCGCAAGGTGACTTCTTTCCTTTCTTTCTATCTTTTTTTGTTTTTTTTTTGTTTCGAGTATTGAAAAACGGAATAGTATTCGGGAATTTTTCAGAAATCGAGCAAAGCAATTTTCGGAAAACTTGAAAAAAAAAAAGGTGTTAAATTTCTCGATTTCCTGCAAATCGAAAAAATTTAGAGAAAAAAATAGGATTTTTTTTTCGAGAAACGGAATTATATTTTCCGGCGGCCCCCTAGGCGGATTTATAAAGGTGGCATGGGGTTCATCCCAGTCATTTAAGGATTTAGAAAACAGACCCTGGGGTGAAATTTCCGGGGGTTTTCATAATCATTTTGATGTGACTAGTGGGAGTAATAAACCCCATACCCCCTCCCCTGTAAATCCGCCTAGCTGACTACAAATTATGGGATGCATGCCAAAGTTTTATTCCCTCAGTATGTCATAATGTGTAGTTGCGGCAACCCTGACAACCAGTCGGAGATAGTGACTGGGCTGTCACAGGCAGTGGGCTTAACGTGTTTACAGTAGTAAGAGGTTCACGTTAACGTGGATGTTGATTTCAGTGATGTGTATTTTTCGGAGTGAATGAAGTATTTGAGCGCTACTGAGAACCGTGTAAACAATAGTGTGTGCTCTGAAGAATCATCGAATAAGTTTTGAAAAATGTGTTCTCCCATGCTGGGCTGAAAATATTTTATAATCCGTAGGTGTGTTGGTGTGTGGTTCTTGGATCGGGGAATAAGAGGAAAGCACGCAAAATGGCGGATCTGGAAGCAGTTCTTGCAGACGTGAGCTATTTAATGGCTATGGAGAAAAGCAAATGCACTCCAGCAGCCAGGGCCAGTAAGAAGATTATACTGCCGGATCCAAGGTAAATAAAGGCATTGAGAATGATGTATGTTACAAGTAATTAGTCGGTAATATTCCATCAAGAAAGTAACGGTACCTCTGGCTATCTTTTTTTCCTTTATTTGTAATAATTATTTGAGAAGCATCTGTAAGTATATGTATATGGATATTAGCTCTCTTAAATATTAGTATCTGGAGGAAGCACTAATAGCTCATATTTCGCATTAATGTTTATTCCACACATATATTTATGAAGATCTTAATTGTATATGCGTGAATAAAATACGCCCACTCACTTTTTTTTTCGTAATGAATAGGACAAGGAGAAAGTAATTAAGCATATAGCAAGATCACTTAAGATTAATCAGGCTGATGTGTATTGTTGAATGATGAACAGTTCCCTTTGATTTAGCTTACAGCTCAAACAACTAGTAAAGTACAGAAGTAATAATTTGAATTGAATTAGAATCTTCATAACATCCCGCACAATTACTTAAATAGTCTTTTGGATTATTGTGCCTGTTTCTATAATAATCTCTACTCTTCTGGAGTAAAAAAGGAAGAGATTATATGTGAAGTGCAAAGATCATTCCCGGCCTTGTATTTGTATTCTGGCTGTCTTACTGATGGAAGCAACAAGAAAAAGGAACTGTTTTTTTTAACGAAGGAGGGAGGGGTTGTTTTTTGTAGGTGGGCGTCTATCAAGGCTTCGGAATATGAGAGTAGTGAGAAGGGTCTTCTCCATCGTGAGCACTTCATGTCACATGTATTAAATTTTTCATGTAATTTCAGTTTTTTTGCGTTCCATTAGATGTGCTACATTTTGTTAGTTGGGGTTAGGCTGTATTGAGTTAAATAACGTTGCATCGAGTATGAAAAAGAATAAAATATCCATGAAACGATTATAATGGAGGATTTCCCCTTAACTTATCCAACCTTTATTAAAGTTAAAATTCGAACGAAATGTGTACAAACACTGCGAAGTGCGTGTGGTTCTAGGGCACCGTAAAGAAAGGTAGTCGGTACGAATCGTATATTGTAGAGAATCAGTGAAAGTGAAAATCTGATAAAAAAAAATTGGAACGATTCTAAATCGCTGGCCCGCATATCCTTATGCACTGGGATAATGATATCTTATTCCCCTTTAACTATAAGTTGTAACAACAAAATGTTAGGTTAGATTAGTTCGTGTTGGTATATGATATAGACATGTCATGTTCTTAACGTTGATATCATCAGTCCACCCATACGGGTCAGTGTTCTTGGAGTGTGCCAACAAATCTTACAATTGAGATTTGCAGACGCATTCATTACCGTGTAATTCGTGATAATGTAGCGATCTGTAAGTTTAAATTTTCAGTAGTATAGTCTATTTTTCTAACTGTTCTGCTAAATCCTTGAGGATTCATATGCGCTCTTCTGTATTGTGTCCTTGCACTACTTGATTTTGCATCAGTTCTTCATTCTACGCATCGGAAGTAATGAAAATAGTGTTTGAGGTATATTCTAGGCCGTATAACAGAAGTAACTAATACATATAATTACTTAAACTGTAATTGTATATGGATGATATAAGCTGCAAGGTTGGAATACAGTACGCTTACCCTATTCTGTTGGCTTCTTCCCTGATGTAAGGTCCATGTGCGCTACATTTCTCTATCGTAAGTTGACTGTTGTCCATTGAATTGCGTTGTTCGGAGCTTACACGGAATGTCCCGTTCTTGGAAGCTCACCGGCTCGTTTAAGACGTTAATAACAGTTCAATCTATCTATCGTAAGATGACGTAAGACTGTTAACTTTTGACCTCATAGGTTTCAACAACAATGATTTTCGGAGTGAGTACTGTCACTTTTCTCACATTGTCCTGTATTTTTCACCCTGCTGTTGGCCATATTAAAAATCTTATAAATACTGTATTTAAAATCGTATTAGAGATGGGCCATATTGATAAGATGACTCTTTAACTAACAAGGAATTTTTCACTAACCGATAAAACAAATTTGGCAAATACTAGTATTTTTTTAAAAGAATCGAGCAGTAAATTTGACAGGAAATATATTTTAGCAAGTAAAAAAACGTTCGGCAAAGATATGATATAGTAAGAGCGACCTTAGTATCTTCATTTATTTTTATTGAGTTTAAAATAATATATATACAGGGTGGGGAAATACTTAAATTTTGAGCTTTTTAGTTCGGGGACTAGAATTCCTTCCTTCCTTTCTTATTTAAATATTTAGAATTTTTTATCAACGTGATCCATTATAAATTACACAATAAATTGTGATAGTTAAATCTAGAAAAACGCAGTTACTCAAATAGAGATGCAAGTTCTGAACATACCAGGTTATGGCGCAGGTTTGCAGAAAAATCGGAAATCCTAAGCAAAGTGAAAATTTGCTTCTTTTTTTTTCCTCAAAAAAAAAAAAAAAAATAGTCGTTCATTAGGCCTATATAGCTATTTGGAATAGACATATGAATTGTGTGGCGACCCCGATGGTAGTTGGAGTTCATGTCTAACTTAATTTTTTCTGGTTGATGCTCTGTTTTCTTTTCTTTTCTATATTTCGTCTTTCTCTTCTTTGATCATGCATGTTTTGGTTTATAAGATCTTCTTTGTTTTTGGAGTGGTCTGATGTGGCGTTTTACTTTTGTTCCTAAGACTGTTTTATACAGTGAATTGTGGACTGGTTCCTTATTTTGAGACTAACAGGCAGTAAAGAAAATGTGATGTAGATCAGAGAATTATAACTCTAGTTGGTAGACTCAGCTCAGGGGAAATCTGAAAAAGTCAGGGAATTGAGTTAAGGAAAGGTGTGGAAACCCTACCTAGCCACGAAGCAGAACTTGGTCACTAAAGTCCTTTTCATACTTGTGTTCCCACCAAGTTCTGGGATCTGAGACACGTTCGATTCTCACCGAGAATTGAACTCATGAACAGTACTTAGAGTGGTTGTATCACTTGTTCACCTTTATGGATATATTCGTCACGTGTCTCACAAAGCAAATCCCCTAATGGAACCTTTAAACTAGGACCTGACACTTCCTCCCAACATCTACCCTATCCCAACCTGAGATAAAGTGACCTAAGGCAATAAATAAATATATTTAAAAGAAAAATCAGTAGACACCGCTTTGCTCAGCTTAAGCAAGAGAACGGTGCAGATTAAAGCGGCTTTGGATGTCGAAAATACAAGCAAAGGTATGGACTTGAATGAAAGATGTATGACACTGTATAGGCCCTACTTAAGATGATGATAATTATATGGGCGGTAATAGCGCTGTAGTTAGGCCAGTATAGACCAAACATGGTTTGGAACAGTAAATGAAAATGGGTAACTTGATAAACCAGTTAGGACTTTTACGAATCTTAAAACACACTGTATGAACAGCGTTGATCATGCACCGCGTAAGAAGTTAGTAGCAGCAGTTCATTTTATGCAACTATTGCATAAACAGTACCCAATCGTGAGACAAAAATACGTTAATATAAAAATACTGCTCTTGTGTAAACCTGTCATGTTTGCTTGCAGCGTTGACAGTTTTCCGAAACATGTGAAAATGATATTTAAAATAAAAAAAAAAGCTCAAAATATGTTATCTACAATGCAAGTATTCAACATTCCTAACATTGCACACACAAATTGTTGTAAACCTTGGGTTACGCAAGCAAGTGCGTAATCTCCTTCATTATCTCTGAATACCAGTACTTGATCTTCAAGTCGAAGGTTTAAAGTACCATTAAGGACAAGTGTTATGATAAGAGCAGATTTTCTTCTCGAGACAAACCTTAATCTATCCTTGACTTTTTTGTTATTAAAAAGCGTACAAAAGGAAGTTCGTTGAACGTTGTGAATTTGTGATTTCCCGCTTAAAGATTTAGTATTCATTTTCAAATATTTTGGTCTAATTTGGTGATTCAAAACTTTTTTTTTTGACGTTTAACAGTATTGTAGTTAGTTATATATGTAATTTTTGAAAAATGCACAGAAAAGTTAATCACCATGGTAGTGGAGAACGGAATCCGGTTTTCTCTATTTCCGGTTGCTTTCAGTATTAAGCATAGACGTCCATAATTTCTGCATTTATGAGTTTTGGCCTCAAAAGAATCGGCCACACACTTGTGTCGAAAGCAGCGCTATTGCATTTATTGAAATGTTGCGTTGAAGTTCCTCGTGCGTAGATATAAGTTAGAAAATGCAGATTGTGTATTTCATTGTGAGCGCGATTGTGTATTATCGCCTGGGTTGAGCTCGACCGGCAAATAGCAGAACGGGCTTCGGTTCCTCCTCTAGAATGGAGACCATATATTTTTCGTGCCATTTTTCAGTTTGGATCCACACAACATATTTATGTAAATGAAGTGTTTTTTAATTAGTATTCTTGAAATGCTCCACAATATGGTTGGTCCCGGGGATTTGATCCAGATATTGTAGGTTTATTGAATATAGTTTCTTGACTTCATAGTATGGGACTATGGGGTACCTGTAAATCACGACAGGAATATTTTATTATTCTTTTTTTTTTATCGTTTTGGTCAGGAAGAACCTTCAAGAGTCATTGAATTTAGTTCATGTGAATGCCTAGAATCATTACCGGTAAAATATACTATTTGTACAGTCGAGATTGAACGAAAGCACAGGCTATTCTGTTCTTTATCAATAGAATACACTCTGGTTTCTTTTCACACTGATTGCTCTTCTTACATTTTTTTTGTAAACAATGAAGAAATGCATATCGTGAACGTTTGCTGTGAATTCTTCCAATCTGTAATTGATTGCATCGGTCAGAGACTGAGAAGATCAGGTAGAATGAACATATCGAACCGACTCTCACCATCCGTATTTGTTGATGCAGTTACTGTCGTGTCAGTTAATTTAGAAATTTCTACAGTTTATACTTTTAAGGGAAGGCAATTAAACATTTAGCTGAGAGAACATTCAAAGGTTAAACATGTAGAGTCAAGAACTGACAAGAATTTACGTCACCGTGTTTTTTTCATTCTCAGTTCTCTTGTTTGTAAGATATACGTGAACCCTTTATGTCTTATTTTCTACCATTTTTAAAACAAATGTTTGACTAAACAAATAAATTCGTATTTTTTAGGGACTAATATTTGCAGAACAGAAACTCTAGATCTGCAGCATGGAGAATGTGCTTAATGGACCTGGGAACCTGGAAAAGTGAGGGAAAATGAAACACAAAACGCCTTGTAATGTTGTCGCTAGTGGGAAGCTAAAGTCGCCTCAGTTCCTTTTCACCGTGACGAATTCCGACATCTTTGGGTCAAGCATTTATATCTAGCATCATAATGTTATTTAAGATTTATAATTATTGTATTCTTTTTTAACACACAATCTTCTCTTTACACTGTCACAAAGATTTTGAATAAATTGGTTAGTGTTCAAGCTCTTTTAACTTTGATATAGCTGGAACTCCTCTCATTACACTGGCCTTTTGAGCTTTCAGCGTCTTTTCGTAATTCGGTCCAGGTTCTTCTGTATATGTTTCTGTAGCGAACGAGATAATGGTGTGTCGAACGAGATTATCAGCACATTGTAGGGTCTCGCAGCTGGACAGACAGAGAGGAAAATTGGCTGACAAGGCTTATACACGTGACTATATGATAAAACACACCCACAGTAACAAGGTAACAGTTTCGGTGTTTTATCACCGCCTTCCTCAGACGCAACACTCTTAAACACTAATCAATGTTATGAGTTCATAATAAGCACAGAAGGCTAAGAGATCTTCCTCCAATCATGTCACAGAAAGTAAACGCTCTCTGGGATATGATTGGCGGAAGACGTAGAAAGGATCTCGTGGCCTTCTGTGCTTATTATGAACTCATAACATTGATTAGTGTTTAAAAGAGTTTTTCGTCTGAGGAAGGTGGTGATAGAACACCGAAACTGTTACCTTATTACTGTGTGTGTGTTTTATCATATAGTCAAGAGTATATGCCGTGTCAGCCTATTTTAATTAACTTAAGTATGGATACAAGGCGTCATCATAAATATATCCACATTGGAGAGACAAATATGAAATCCCTGCAGTAGATCGTGCACCAAACCCATATCTTACGAGTTCACAACTAGCAAACCTATCTGCCAATGCTCAAGGCTGGAAAGTTTACCTATACTACAAAGGTTCGTAAGTTGCTGTAAATCCAGCGAATATCCATAATTCGCCAGATACGCAACAACTGGACTTCCAAGCTCTTAACATAGGCATATTGGAGAGCCCGGAGATTGGCTAGAATGAACGTTGAGAGTTCTCGGCACAAGTTTTACAATGATTTACACCCACAACTTTATTGGTGCAATCCTTTACTACAAGTTCTAACCTATGGTTCATGCAATGCCCAACAAGCAAAGGCGGATGTAATCTGTTAGTAGTTTTGGCTATACCATTTTGTCTTGCCCAGCATGACACTGGCACTATCACTTACAAAGTATACCCAGTGATTTTGCAAGTAATTTTCTGAAAACCCACACAATTTTCACGCATTTTAACAAAGTTGAGCATATTACCTTAGCTGTCTTCGTCTAATTTAACCCTTTCAAGGATATAAACACTGGATCTTCAAAGCAACCATCTTCTATATATCTTCGGAAACTGCCTACATGAAGACAACTTCAATCATGAAATAGGATACCTTAGGTTTAGATTTCGTCTCTTTGACAATGACTACCGTAATTAGTGCAAACGTTTTTATATATTTGTAAATAATCGTACAAAACTTCCAAAGGGCTACACGAATCACGCAAAATAATGCATACTTTATAGTTAGCTTCTTTGCGCAGCGCTTCGCATTGCACTGATATTTAGACATTATTCCGTTATAGAAATATTTCTGTATCTGACTTATTTCTGTTGATATTAGCAAGAAATATGGTTGTCTTTCTGGGTAAAGTATCACTGATTAAACTCGAAGCAGTCTTGTGGTTTATAATGCATAATAATGATCATGTTATTGAAGAGGTCTTTCGTAATTCCCAAGGATGTACTTTGAACAATATGGTTTTCCTGACTACTTATATTTGAAGTAGCATGTAAGAGAGAAAAATGTTGCGTGTTTCCAGAAAGTTAGCGTGTTTGATTTTCTGCTAGCATTAAAGTAGTAAAATCTTAAAGCTAGGTCACCCGTAATTAATTGTATCACCTTGAAATGGTAAACATGTAAGATATAGATTGTTGGCCTTTGGACGTAAAGATGTGTGAATTTGTTTCTAACTTTCCGTAAACTTGGACATTATTATCCACAATAAGACGTTAACTTGAGCTATTTTAAGTGTGAAATTTCGTATCGTGAGAGTTCATGCAATGTCTACTTTGTCCTTGAATAATTACTCTGATGATTTTTTTAGCCATGCGAAATATCTCTGTTATTAAAAAGACGTGATTTACTTTTTTTTTTTTTTTTTTTTAACATTTACGCTGAAATACCAAATATGCTCAGCGGTCGTTTCTCAGTTGGTAGAACATTGAATTTGCATTCGAAAGTTCTTTGGTTCGAACTTAGCGGGGCCGGCCATCCGTAGTGAGGTTCCAGAGTTTTCCTTTAGTTACACCAAACTGATGTCAAGATGGTTCCTTCACACTAGGCCCTGGCTGACTTTCTTTCCACATCCTGTCCCCTCCCCTATCTCGATCCGAGCCATAAATGCCTATAGATCATGAAGACAATACAATTCAAATACCAACTACCATGTTAAAATGGCGTATATGATACAGGCTCAGTTATGTAGCGCGAATGACAGTTTATATATGCAGTTAGAGAGATCATTCAGTGTCCAGTGGTTGTATATTTGTCATTCAACTTAGAGATTCTAATACTAGTTTTTATGTAGTCCTACGGAGTTAACAGGTTGACGTTTCAATACCAACTGGATACATCCTCAGGGAACAAACGTAAATGATAGTAAGAAAAAGAAGGTGGAGTGAAAGAATATGCACGGAAGAAGTCAAGTATGAGTGTCTGATTCTAACCGCTTGAGATCATTGTAGGCAGATAAGTAATTTGGAAGTGATTGTTTCATTTTGGAAGAGTTACTGATGTGGGGTACAGGTTTCGTTTAAAAAAAATAAATAATAGTGTCTAAGAAAGGAAATTTTCGCTTCTGTAACTTACTCCTGTCTGTATTTACCAGAGGATTTTTAAACGGAAAAAGCACCGATCTCAAATAAAAACATGTACGGTTAAATTACTCATCTTTTCCAAAAGCACGAAAAATTCAAAACGTGTCTTCACTCAATACCAAATTACACTTGTATTATATGCTCCAAAAAGTGTTGCAAGATCATTAAATAATTTGAAAAGTTATATATATAACACTTCATCACCTAGTTTCTTTAGGAGTATTTGAAATTTCCTGCGAGTGTGGCAAAACGTGTATTGGTATGACTAAAGCGAATATTAAAACCAGAACCAAAGAACACGCAGGTTTGTCTAAACACTTACATGGCTCCGATCACAGTATAACTTCATAGGTCAGATTCACATATCGACATGGATGTTGAAGGATTTCATTGTATCATAAGATAAAAATCCTCAACTAAATACACATAGGAGGGAGTAATTTTAAAACGTGATTTCCTTTCCTAGACACTTTTACTTTATTGAAAAGCAAAAACAAACTGTGTACCTACACAAATTCAGAATGTAGTCATCTTTTAATTGACGTTGTTTTGACTACATTGATCTCAAGCGGTTATAATCAGAAGTTCATCCGTTACATATTATTTTCCTTTTATAAATCTTTTGCTTGTTGGTTCCTGAGAATGTATTCAGTTGGGTTTGAAACGTCGAACCTATTATGGTTGGTCTTTTGAGATAAACAAGGGAGGCTAGTTCAGAAATAAGTACATTATCTCTTAGGTTTGAAATCTGCCCCAACTGTAATCTGTAATGTTTTGCATATATGCTTTCATTCATTTATAGAATTAACAGCAGATACGGTACCGCATAAATGAAGTCCATTGATTACATATGTAGGTACGTCGTTTAAGAAGTTGATCAGTTAGACAATTGTAGATTTTTTTTTTTCTTTCTAGCCGTAACTAAACAACTGTGTAGCTTGAGGTTATTTAGGAGTCTGCATTTCAAAAGTTTGTTTTACCTATGATTCACGCATTGGGTTTTGAACTTCTTTATTTTATTACCCGCATAACTTTCATTTCTGTTCTCATGGACAAGGAAAGTGGAGGTGGTAATAATAACTAATCGGTAATTGTAACCACACGTGGAATACCGTTAAGGTTTGTATTTAATGAGGCTGAAAAAAAAAACAAAAAAAAAACAGCAAGGTCAGTGGACATATTTGTTGAATCAACGCAAATTTTATTAATCCATTCGAATGTAATACAAAAAAGACATTTAGAAGAGAAAAATAAGTAACTTGCAATTAGAAGCGAAGAATTGACAGTATCCTGCGTTTATTAATAGATGACTCTCTTTTAAATAATTTAACCCCTTTTGTCTCAATGACTGGTAAAAATTCCGGTCTATCACTTTAAAATTTGCAGCTTAAATGATGGACGATGTGTTCGTGGTTTTATTCATGAGTTTTTCTATTCTGATGCATTACCATTCAGCGTCCGTTAGTACTCCGTACCAAATCACTGCAAGCTGGTCTCAGTTGCGAAATGAAACCATTATAACGGCCTGATTTTTTTTTTTTTTTTAAACATGAAAATAATGTTACTCAGCTCCACGGTGAATGTAGTTATGTCCGCCGATGCATTTCGGATCCGTGCGCTCCTTCTTCGGGCTGCGTAAAAGTGTAAACAAAGTGTTCTTGTTGGGTTTTGTGTTTATTTCATTGTAGTTGTATAGTGCGGCAAGAAGATCGAGCAGCGCCATATAAAATTGAAAACAATGAGAATTTCATCCACCGTGGAGATGAGTAACATTATTTTTATGTTCACAGTTACTTCAGGTAATCCTGTAAAGTGAAAAGAGTCGTGAGTTCCTTTGATTCCGAATGGCTCTCGCTGAAAGAATTAAAGACAGGTTCGATACCCGAGAGACGAAAGTTTTTGTGAGTGAATGCATATTTTAAGGAAACGGCAGCGTAGAATATAATGTTCATGCTTAACTGTATCATATTGTGTTGAGATTGTGGCCTAAGTCTGAATGCTGATCTACCATAGTAACCAAGTTACTACGAAGGAGAAGGAAAGAGCAGGGCACGCTGCTCCACATTTCATTTAATGGAAATCATATCGGATGGGGCTCAATCTTCTGTTTTTAAGCCGAATAATCGACAGAAGAAAACCTTAGTTGAAGAATCCAAAGTTCTCTTTGGTCCGTAAATAAGTGCCCTCGTAAGCAGTTGCCTCTGTTTGAATTTGTTGTATACATTCATTTAGTTTTAAATGTATGACAATTAACTATGATGGATTCATTGCATTTGAGCTTACGTGTTAAATTTGGATGAACCTGAACAGACGTGTTTTCAGGTCCTGCTCTCAAAGAGCGTGACAGAACTTTCCTAAGATGTTCTTTAGTTCCACCAGGCGTATGCCGTGTTGGTATCTTGAGTAATTGTCTGGTCTTGACCATCCCTTTTCTCGGAAAAGTGCTCGTAGAGGGACGTGATTACTTAATCTTGTAACGGGCTTGGCTTGTAACTTGCATTTTTGTCCATTAGTGTAAATTAAGTAAAAGTAAATCACGTGTTTAAATATATTTCAAGTTAAAGGAAGTGTAATTAATCTGTGAGGGATGCAATTAAGGAGAAACGTAATTACAGTGATAACCCAAAGACGGGAGAAAAATAAAAAAGTAAGCGTTAGGTGGAGAACCTTCGTGAAACAGGATGGAAAAAGTATTAAAAAATGGCATTTTTATGCAGGTGACTGAAATTTTAAATTTCTTATAACTTGATATTCATGAATACCCTCCAGTTTGTTAATATAGAAACACTAATATACCCCCGACGGTTCGCAGAACATCTAAAAGATTGAACACCTGGGAATTCTTTATATAATACAGTAGAAATAACGAATTTGTTTCTTTTCCTTCTTTTTTTTTTAGTTCAAAAGATTTTCTAGACGTTCATTCCTCTAGAAGTAGGTGGTTATATCTTACCAAATAGGTAAGAATGAATATGTCTCTTACGTGTAACCGTGATGCACAAGAAGGTCATTCAATCCAAAGTGTATAAACAATGTAATTACGTGTCGTGTGTCGGTTGGTTTTGTGATTTGACGTTTCTAACCCAACAGAGTACATCATCAGGAACCAACACTTAGATGTTATTAAGAATAGGAAGAGCAGAAAGGTTGTATAGAAGAATGCAATTTGAATATCTGATAAATACAAATGTCACAATCATACTTGCATTCTTCTGCACATCTCGTTTTCCCCTTCCTTCCTTTTTCCTGTAACGGTATCTTTTACATGTTGGTTTCCGGAGGATGTGTCCAATTAGACTGCAGCGTTGAACTCGTTGTGATTGTTCTCTCCACGAAAACAGCGGAGGGTAATGACAGGAAAAATATAGCTTATGAAGACAAGGTTCAGTTACCAATGATATTCATTAGGCACTCGAAATTGAAGGTGGGATTGTTCGAAGTAACGTACCACAAGCTTGTAGTGGTTACATTCGCTCTACCTAACATCTTATGTCAGGAATGGAACGTAAAGAATAGGAAGTTCAGTAAGTAGCATGGCCATTTGTTTATCAGTGAAGAAATTTGCACCATCGATCTATTTTGGAACTAAAAAATAGAATAAGGTTTGAGAGCATTACTTACTAGTTAAAGAACGAATTGCAGAGTTTATTTACAAAGTGTGTGTGGTCCATTTAGCCACAATTGTGATCTAGCCTCTATGGGACTAGTTACAAGCTAGGTCTATTTATTGTCATTAAGAAATAGCTATTTTCAGTGACATTTAGTTAAGAATGTCAAGGAATGGTTTCTCACAAAGTTTATATTAGGCGTGATGCTGGGACAGAAAATTCAGTTTAGGAAATAATAATAATAAAAGGAAAATCGAGGTTTGAAAATAGCACTTTCATTGTAATATGATACAGTCAGTCGGCTGATATGCTGTTCGTACGTTTTCTTGCCATTGATGTAGGAGTTGAACTTGCTTTCGTGATATTATGAAGAAACCAGCTGTGTTTCTGTTTTAGTTCTACAAAACACCACAAAGGTTGAATACGTCTAAGTTTTTTTACTTTCCATTTCGAACAGTGGGAGCTTACTTCATTCATTTATTTGTTCTGTTCTTTAAACTTTCAAGAACTTCATTGCCATTGACTTGTTATGGTTTCAGCCGGATGCTTTGACATAGTAGTCAGTTCAAGAGTGCTTTAAGAGTGGGTAGTTAAACAAAACATACAGAAACAATTATTTAAAAAAAAAAAAAAAACTTATCGTAGTTCGTGAAAAATTGGGTGCATCATATCAGTTGGAGAGTAAAAATGACAAACGTTCTAAGTGCCAAATAAAAATTTTTTACAGCAGAAGCAGATTTGGTATCATGTAACATATTCCTTCCAACACAGTGTGATCTTCCTGATTGATTTGGTACTTGGAACAAGGATAGGGACATGCGGGTGAGCACATCGAATATGCTTGTGGACATGTTTTTTTTTTTTAAACCATGGCACTTAGAACATTTGGGATTTCCACTGTTCAGTTGATTACTGCATTTTGCAATGCGTCAAGGAATGCTTGTCTTTGAGATAAGTATTTGGCGTCAAAAGATGCTTAAATTGCTTCATATGTCGAAGTTTAGCGTAAGACTAGTAGTTTTTAAAACTAGTGATTTATGTTATTTCGTAGGAGGATTTTAAGGCAAAGGGACGCAATTGCATCAAACCAAGGGACAGAGGGATTATTAACAGCTTGAATGACATAAATTCTGGGTACCGTACAGTTACTATGTGAACACATCCAACCTTGATGTGACTGTACAAAATATGTATTTCGTGTCGTGTATAATAGATGAGATCTGGTCGATTTTTCAAAATGTCACTTACATATTTCTTTTCAAGCTCCTCACATGTTATTTTACAACAGCAGTGTTCCACCAACGTTAGAGATTGTGTGAAATTTTATTTTCTTGAAATTTATATATTTGTTCACTTTTAATGGTAATTTTATAACGATCGCATTAGAGCAACAGTTCCTTCTTAGTATGTCAAACAACCTCAGGACGTATATCATAGTAAACGCGGTACCGGCACTTCGATTACAACTTGTACCTCTGTGCTTTTGTTCGAACAAGGAGAGATTACTTTTTATTTTCACTTTGCATACAGGTTTTGTACCGATCATATCATTGCAACACTTCCTGCTTCAAATATGTCATACTCATACATGTCCCCACAATGTGTGGTATACCACAAGGAACAAAGTGCTTTGCATGTCAATTCCACGTGGAGTGTCATTATTCTATTGCATGCATTCTGCTTGAGAGGAGGATTCTTTTTCGCTTTATTGATACGCGGTCTTTCTCATAAATGTAGATGCAATTTTATCGTATCATTGAGAAGGATTCAAATGTGAACACGTCCCTACTGTGCAGAGGCGAAGGGTAGACACGTGTTAGTTGTTCATATCTCATAAATATACCCACGTAAACGACATAACGAGTTTACATTGCTTAAAGAGTACACGGCGGAAAGCATGATTTTTTTTTTTAAGTAAATATGCTCTTACTTTAAAGTTGGCACTCTTAACATGTAGTAACTAGTGATGCCTATCCAAAGTAAATGTTCCAATGCGTAATTGTGAATGGTCCATGAAATATTACGTTTAAAATAATAAATGGAAGACGGAACTTGATAATGTGTATGACAAGATATTACGTTTCTCTTACACCTCTCTTAATTTCCAAAGTTAATATCTTAACCCGCATATCGCAAGACGATATGCTTCTATTGTTACGTCAAGTTCTGGAAAAGTCTATTGAGACGTACAGGGTTATTCAAAATGATCTTCCCGAATTCACAGTTTAATAACTCACGTGTACTGATTCACAAAGATATGAAAGATCAACTCAAAAAGTTTTAGTGGCTGGCAATTGCTATGTTCAGTTACGCTTGCCGCCTCTAGGACGACAGTAAATCAAGGTGGCTGAAAACGAAGACGAGAGAGCATTTTGTGTTCCCGAATTTCATTTAAAACAGTCTTGTACACCCGTCGTCGTCAGATATCACCCCGTACGACTTTTTATGTGGGGTTGTGTGTTAACGTAACACCACAAGAAATAAAGTGCAGTATTTTTAATCATTGTGTGGTTTGGATCCTATGTAAGCTTGAAATTTACCCTTTAGTCCTTACGTGATGATAGGCTCTTACGATGTAAACCAAAACCAAAGTGATGGACCTAACATTTTAACGAACTATTTGATTGGCGAAATTTTTAGAAGAGAACGTAGGAACGCAATTCACATTATTTACAATTTGTATTATCTATGTGTATGCTGAAGGATGAAAATGCAAAGCTGCGTACCCTCTATTGATTTAACTGAATTAAATAGTTCTCATTGAATTGAATTTTATCTAAGACCCTTTAGGCCCCTTTGGATCAAACTGGATGGATATTGATGAGAGAATTATTGGAATGAAGAAAGTGGGAGGAAACGAGAGAACCCTGAGAAAACCCACGCACACGTTTTTTTGTTCACCACAAGTCACGAGCCGGGATCGAATCGGGAACTCCACATACCAAAGGTGAGCGCTCTATCATTGAACGATTCGCGGCTACAAATAGCTTTCATAATTTATGGAATATTGCCATGGGGTTTTCCTAAATTGATAGTGCAATTTCGTTAGCTGAAAACCAAGTGAAATGAACTAAAGTTTATCTTGGTAAACATAAATCATAGAATGTTGTAAATTGTTTGTTTTTCGAACTTAATGACGGTGTATAGGCCTATCCCTCTGAAACCATTTCATTCATTGTATATCGACGAAAGTAACATCGAAGTTTCCTACATGTTAACTTCCTTTGTAAAATATACCATAAGTAAGTAACGCTGTACCTTCCTTCCTTTCCAAAATTATTACAAGTTGTTGTAATTGCCTATTTTCCATGGCTATCTTCTACAGCGAACACCACACATATTCGTGAATTTTACTTTAGTTTTTAACTGTTAAGAATTAAAAAAAAAAAAAACTAAGTAGGTTTTCAGTGCTTCCAGTTATTTAAATAAAAAAAAATGATTTAAATAGAAAAATTGGTTTAAATAAAAAATCAGCAAAAATGATTTTTTCAGCCCTGAAAATTACATACAGTGATGGTTCGGTACAGCCACATTATTGTATACCTGGTAAAAGCAAATATAAATTAAAAAAATATTAAAATTATTTTCTTAATTTATGTTTGCTTTTACCAAATATACAAGAACATTGTGGAATTTTTCGAACTTAACATTTTCCCTGTCATCTATTTTCTATGAACCTGAGTGTGCAACACATTTAACTTTCAGATTAAGGTATTACCTGTCGAATGAAACAGGAATGGGGGGGGGGAAAGGGGGGGTTGAAAAATAAAGTGACAACATTTGAGAAAGAAACTGTCAGAGGGCTCCCATGATTTTGTCTCGTGTTTGTCCTTCGACTGAGAACAGGCAATGGAAAAAGGGTTTTTAAAGTCCTGTCCAGCAGTTTACAGATTAATTTGTACAAAGTATTCCCAGACTTTTTTTTAATACAACACTATTGTGTACCGGGAACTTTGGCTTCTCGTTTGAAATAAGTTGTATTCATTAGATATACGAGTGGTGAATTTTAATTAGTATTGCATACTTGTAATTGTTGCAAGGTTTCTTTTTTAATTAATTAGTATGTGCATAGGCAGTCAATCGTAAGGTATTTCATGCCCATGCATTCTTCTGCCAATCACAGAAAGCTTATTTCTTTATAGTTGCATAGTCGTAAGGGCAAAATTGAGTGCTTAAAAGGAAATAGAAGAGGAACTATGTAAACTTCGGTTGAACTTGTGAACTTTTTATCTGTTAGAGTTGCTGTAGAAAGAGGAAAGAAAATCTGTTGTACTTTGAAGTCATGACAGTGCGTTCTTAGAATACGTAGGAAGTATTTTAAAATTTCTTGTTTTGTATTCTTCTATTGACATTGGTTTGTTATGTAGTTTATCAGTTGGCAGTGACTTTTCAATTAAAACTCACTTTATCAATGACTTTTCGTTGTTTTTCTTTCCTTTTTTTTTCTACTCGTGCTATTCCTGTATGTGGTGTGTAAATATCGCGAGTGATTTCACTTAATGAATACAAACAAAAGATAACGCTGGTATTTTAATTCAGGATTTTTTGTTTTGTCATTGTAAAGATGATGCGGGTAATTCTTTATCATTTCCTTCATTTCTCTGTTGACATGTATGACAAAACAGCCGCGTGTTTAATAGTTTTGTTTAAATAAGCTTATTGAAATGTCAAATATACAGACAGTACCATAAGTTTTGGATTCATATAGAAAAATCAGCGTATTACAAAATCTTTCATTGTCTGCCATTGTGTAGTATACACAGGCACTTCCACTACACTAAAACTCCGGATCTCATCCAGAAATTAAGCTGATATGCCTGCAAGTTGTGTTGTAAGATCTGATCTCTTGGGACCAGTCGACGGACCCTAATGTGGATGCGTCGAAAAAACTTCTTGAAATTAACCTTTACACGCCGGTCAGGGCATTCACGTTTCTAATTATCGTAGGGCCATGAATTATATACCTCGTTGAAAAGCATTTGGATGAAGATTCCAAGAAATTATCAGTTGTACCTAATCTGTAGAAGACGAAAAAAATAAAGTGAAAGTTTGGGAGAAAACTGGATTTGCGTATAAATCGTAGCAACATTGGCAGTTATCATAGGCTGAAAAAAAAAAAAAAAAAAACATTCGTGTAAAATATACTAAAGAATCGCAAAGTCGGTGCAATGCAAGGTGAGAAAAATTTGGTTACCCGGAAGTGCTTGGAATACCTTGTATTAGGTATTTGAAGGGAGAAACTGATCGCACGTGTGCGGACCTAGTCAGCTTCCTAATTATCATAGGTAATTTTGCATTGTTGCAAAGCTTATGGAAAGCAAATTCCATAGACCTTACATTTATGCCTAATCGGCAAAGACGACGACGAAGAAAAAGTGCTGCCACTGGTCCCTGAAACTGAAAGTACGTAAAAGTCACTTTTGTCAAAATCCCTTAAAGTCTCTTTTCTGCCATAAAGTCCCTACTTTCATTTTAATTTTGGGCTCAATTTAAAGCCACAATAAGGATAAACTGAGGGGTTTGACATTCTCCAACCTGTTGCATTCCAGATTGGTGTAGTTTTCTATTTCGGGATTTCGTTGGTATAAAATCTTATTGATTTGATTCGACGTTTTGATTCTAATTTCCTAGCTGTGAAACTTGTAGGGAGAAATGTATGTTTTATTTTAAACTTGTTTGTAATTTTGTAGTAATCTTTTATTTTTAGGTGTTTTTGTAGTAATAATTTTTCTACTTGTAACGCACAATATTTGCTATGAACCCTAAAGAAAAATCTCTGTTTTGTAGAAGGTTTTCCGAAGCGTAACATGTGTCTTTAAACAAGTTACTGTAATACGTACCTTAAATGTTACGATTAAATTGTTTTCAGGAGTATGAACGAACATGATGGGAGATATGAAAGGTGATACAACAACAGTAGCAAAAATGATTTGGGTGCTTAAAAATATTTCTGCAGTAGATTACTCTTTTAGTTTGAGTACAGAGATTTATTGCAATGTCCCAAGATGTTCAAATGGACAGTTTTTCTGTGGGTAAAGCAAAAATCACATACAATATTACAGATGGCATTGCTCCCTTTTTCCGGAAACCGCTATTGAACGAGATGAAAGATCTATCTGTGCTATAGGGGGCTAATGAAACTGTTAATAACACAGATAAGGAAGAATTGCTATGTACTGTTAGATTTTGGTCTGAAAACGAGAATAAGGTGGTGATTATCCAGCCCTCATTGTGCAGACGGTAACGTCGCGGACTTCGATTGGCAATGGGCAGGCACGCAGATTCGAACCCTGCGACCGATCTTTCTGGCAGGTTTTTCAAAGTTTCACCAGGATGGCACCTTAAACAAGGCTCTAGCCACTATTTTCCTCTTCCCTGTCCCTATCCCGGCTCGAGTTATAAAGATAGGTAAAGGACATGAATAAAATTTAGTCAACTGATGACAGACATCTTGAAACTCTCTTCGTTGACGGTGCAAATGCAGTGAATTTTATTAGGAAGTTGAATGCAGTTGTGGACATTGCATTTCTCTTCAGGAAGAATTTGATCGTGTTAAGAATGGACGGACCAGACATAAATGAAAACCTAGTTACACTTATGAACAGTGAGCTATTGGAAGAGAGAGAGAGAAATACTGAACATTGGAACATGTAATATACATACCATCCACAATACATACAGCAATACAATTGATAGACTTGGAGACAATGGTTCTGATTTCATCCTATCTGTTAACAGAACAATTTAAAGGGACGGCACTATATCATCGTTTTGTGCAGCATGTGCTGCTTTCGATGGAGAAGCCAGATATCACAATCCTAGACTAGGTCAGTGGCCTGCATAGTTTAATATTTGTTAACGTTTATTCCTCAGCGGAAAAGATCAATGATGGACTAAGCGAACTATCAGAAAATTGCTAAAAACTCTTAAGAAGAGCAACAATCAGAAGAAGAGCAAAACTTCTACAAGATTTATCAGAGCATTTCAGATAGATAAGCCGGATATTCCCATCTTTTCGTATGAAATAAATTGTCTTCTCAGAACTTTGCTAAGAAAGATTTGTTAAAAAAACGTTTCAGGAGACATTACACAGCGTGATTGTCAATCTCTTGCCTCCGATCAGTTTGTTCTTGAGGGAAGAGATAAGTGCAGTATTGAAGAAAACATCCTGAAAAGGGAAAACAAATGCCCCTGAGAGATGTTGGAAACCATTGGCTGATGTTAAACACAATAGTCACATCTTCGTCGTCCCTCAAACCTCTTCTGAAATCTTTTCATTGTCCGGTCCGCAACCACAAAATTTTAAATCAAAAGAGAATGCTTTTGATAGAACTGAGCAAACCCCTTTCAGTGAATGTTGAATAGACTTCTGACAGACTTTATTATGAATGGAAGTTACTGCAAGTGGAGACAGACGTACCGTTTCATTTTGGAATTGATAGTTTCTGGCATCATCATCTAAATTGAAAGGACTCCTTAAGTAAATCAAAGTTCCCACATCGAGTTTACACTCCCCCAATCGTTGGTAAAAAAAATTAATGCAATTTTAAAATCCTAAATCATATTATGTTCTATATATTTGCATTATATATCCTTGAATATATTTTTACTCGTTAAGGGAGAAAGGTGACCATTGCCATACAAATCGAAAAATCTCACACATATCACTCGACACAAATATTCCTGTAAATCCCTATTTGTGTGTTTTTCTGATCCCTAAAAATCCATCATTGTGTTAAGCGAGTTCCTGAAGTACCCTAGTTTTCACTGACCTACACAGTGGAAGCACTGAGAAAGCAGAAAATTTAGTTAACTAGGATTTTTTTAAAAAGTTGTAAGGTGGCAACACTGTCCATTATCGTTCGCCGACAAAAAAGCACCAACGCATAATTTAGGCATTCATATCAAACATAGCCAAGAATCACAAAGTGAAAAAGCATGCATTGTACTTACCATTACGGTAGGCGATATTTTTTCCATCACTGCCGAGACACAGGTTTTGAACTATCATATTTTTTCTACAAAGGCGGTTGTCACAGATTTTTTCCCCTCCGTCGAGTGTCAAGACTCAACAAAAGCTATCCGAGCTTTTTTTTTTTTCTATTATTCCTTAACATTGCAACAAATATGCATGTCGAGTAATTAGAAGAGGTAAGAGTAAAGTAAGAACAGTATTAATTTATAAGCTTGTTGCTAGGAGACTTATTGCTGTAGGGTTCCCCATTCGAGACAGCAGATGAAGTGACATATTCACTTCAAGCTTTTTTACTCGTGTTTGAGATCTTCCGCGATGAGATCAGTTCACATTGAAACAAATAACAGTGTGCGGCGTGTTCTGTGCCTTCGAAGTTGTAACTATTGCTACCCACCCATCCGGTGTACAGGTGTTTGAAACGAGAGTAATTAATAAGATAGACTTATAACACCTACGTATCTTATTCTGCGCTAAGGAGCACGTGATTTTGAAGCCTGCCGCTAGGTGACTCTCACGACTCCTTCAGTCGCTGGTTCTTTCCAGTAGTAGCCACTAGAGCCTCCAAACGGCAGGTTTCAAAATAACGTGCTCTTAAGCAAAAACCCATTATTTCTAGCGCAGGCGGAAATAGCTAAGCGGTGTTTCTATATTATTATTTAGTATATGGTAATGTTCCCGTTATTTGCATACATTCAGTTGTCTGTGGTACGTAGTATTGGAAAAGTGATTTAGTTTATATCAGTGTTTCTCAGCCTTGTGTGCCACAAAACTTCTGAGGCTGTGATTTTGCTGGCTAAAGTACTTCAAATAATTTTACTCAATATTTTTTTTGGAAAAAGGAACAAGACAAGCTTAGCGCGCGCAAGACCGAGTCAGTAGCCGTTCGTGTCAGGCCATATGATAAACCTGAGCGAAATACGTTGAGAACCAGGGGTTTATATATTCTGTGAAGTGAATGCAAACAGAGATGTTAAGCATGATTTGTGCTACGAAAATCTTTCTACATCTTGGGTCATACAATTCGATGGTCGTGTAACGCACTCTGACACCAATTCTTCATGTCTCTGCAAGGCTCTTGTTGCATATAGTAGTAAGTAAGTGTTACGCGTACAGAATCATAGAGTATTTCGTTTCAGGCTCCAGATAAGTTAACTGAAAGAGTGCTGCAATTGACTCACATCAATACACATGGCCCAAGTAATGAAACTCTTCATTCGTTGAAACCTTCACGATAACGGGGCCAGTTGCTGCGAAGTAGACCACGAACTGAAGAATCCTAGTGCTTCTAAGCACTCCACGTCAACAAACAGAAGATAGAGGATTCGCTTGCCAAGTGTCTCAATCTAGTTGAAAGAAGACAAGATTGTACTCCATCAACTTCCCGTTCCACAGAAGATGCAGCTGCCCTGAATGTTGCAGAGCGTCCATGCAAGCAGTAGTATCCAGACGGCATGGAAGATGAGCATTGGGTTTGTGGGGTTTGTTTCAAGAAGTATTCATTTGATGCCCAGAAAGAAACGGGTGCATCATGGACGCAACCCTTCGTTGCTTAACTCCCTACCATTCTAAATGCGAAACACAGCCGGCGAAAGAAGCGTTCTACATGTGCCACAAATGCTGTGAACAATCAGAGTGAGAAGATGACCACTGTATGTAGTAGGAGGTATCAAACTAGGTATTTCCAAATGAACTTACCATAACTGCCAAAATTAACTTACCTATTGCCAATTTACCTTCCTACATATTCTCCTCTTCCATTCATAATAATCAAAAGCTAAAATGTGCATAAGAATGTGATATTGTTATAATATGTATCAGATATGTCTAGTTACTGAATAAAACTTATTACCAACAATTTGTGTTAGGGTCAGTCCATACGAAATCAACCAATAAAAAAATAATTTGTTGCTGACATATTTTACTTTATTTTTACACATGCATTTTCTGTTTGTGTGTGTATCTGGGAGTAAAAAAATTTTTTTTTTAAAAAAAATTACCACTACCACTATTCTAGCAGCCATTTTGTTTGAGGGTCGGCCGTTTTAGGCGTTTTTAGAGGTTAGCGATAAGTTAAATAACTTTTTTATTTATTAAGATATCAACTTAATATCTTAAATATCTTATATCAACTTAAAAACCATCTTATTCTGAATGAAACCATCTATAAATCATGTTATGACCAAAAATGTGTTATGTTTTAAGGAAATAACCTAAAACTTAACTAGAAAAATGAGTTTCGATTAGAATATATTGAAGACTTTAGGATTTTTTTTTTCAAAGAAGGGATTAAAACACAATTTTAATGTTTTTTCCCCTTAAAAATATAATAGAGGACAAGACTTAAAAGAAAAAAGGATACCTTTTAAATGCCTCCTTTAGGTTTTACGGGCCTTCAATTTGTCCAAAATTTCCGATTTTCAAACAGGTATATCTCAAAAAGGACTGAATCAAAAAATCTGAAATTTTCACAAAATACTCTTCTAGTACATTGTAATAAACACACAAAATTTCATCATTGTGTTTTTCACTACTCTAATCCACCTTTTTTTCATTGTTTTAACACTTTAGACGTCTGCGTCAATGTGCGTCGTAATGTGTATTTTTGCTTATTTCTTTAATTAAAAAAAAATACTTCTGATTAAAACACAATGATGAAATTTTATGTTTTTATTAACAGGTACTAGAAGGGTATTTTGTGAAAAATTCAGATTTTTTGATTCAGTCCTTTTTGAGATATACCTGTTTGAAAATCGGAAATTTTGGACAAATTGAAGGCCCGTAAAACCTAAAGGAAGCATTTAAAAGGTATCCATTTTTTTTTTAAGTCTTGTCCTCTATTATATCTTTAAGGGGAAAAAACATTAAAATTTTGTTTTAATCCCTTCTTTGAAAAAAAAAATCCCTAAAATCTTCAATATATTCTAATCGAAACTCATTTTTCTAGTTAAGTTTTAGGTTATTTAAGTTATTTAACTTATCGCTAACCTCTAAAAACGCCCGCCTCATAAACAAAATGGCCGCTAAAAGCAAAAGTGGTAATAATAAAATTGTATAAAAAATCGTTTTGTACTCCCAGGTGTAGGCCTATATATAAACAGAAAATGTAGTATCAAAAATAAAATATGTCGCAACATCCATTAGTTGATTTCATATGGATTGACCCGTTACTTTGTTTCAATAAAAAAAATACGTTTTGTAGAAAATACTGCCAACTTATCGTATCGTCTTATCGATCCATCCTGAAGAAACTGTGTAATTTATATGTAAAAAAAAAAAAAAAAGAAAAGGCGCAAAAAACTTTGTCCTAGAGGGGTACCCTGTCCAAAAAATTATTAATATCATTCCTTTACAATTTGATGCCATCATCATGCTCGCAGATCACTTGTACTACAAGCTATACTACCTTAAAGTTATTGCATCAAAGGGACAGAAAAACGCTAAATTTCTTCTTCTTTGCCGTATCTGTGGGACATAAGAGACGGATAGAATTATATAATCAGTTAGCTATTTCTTTCACGAACATTTTAAGACCAAACTCCTCTTCCTGTCTTTATTAGGTGGGACGTCTGACGTCTCAAAGCTGTGATCAATATATTGGTCATTCGGCGTTTAAAGGTTAAACTTCCATATTCATTTTCGTTTGCGTTATCTGTAATGTAACATTCCTTCTCTTTTGCTCTTTGCTCCTTTCAGATAACGAAAACGAATGCGGAAGAGTTGTTTATTATTTTGTTTAAAATGTTACTGCCGTATTAAACTACACATTATCATATTGACAGATGTACGATACGGATACATACGGGCAATACAACCATAGTGAATGTATTTATGCTTTTTGTCCCATCCCAGCCCCTCTTGTTTTTAGTTATCTGTTGTAAATGGAAGCGTTGAAGCATTTTCTGCAAATACTATGAATTAGTTGTGTGGGAGTTTTGACATGTCATCAAATAATTATGTTGCGCCATTCATTGTAACACCTGTTGTGCAACTCACCATTGAAGTTAATTTGTGCCTTAAAACCTGTTCTTCCTTAATTTACATAGTCGTAATTAGACAAGATTAAAGATAGCGAAAAATCACTTTTGTGTAACTGATAGTAATACATGTTGAAATGTTCAACAGTTGTAGTCTTATATTAATTGACGTGAATATTCTTCCTTACCTTGAACTTTTACTTAAAAAAGAAGAAAAAAAAAAGCCTTCTCTCAGTGGAGATATTCTTTTATTTGAATTTATTTTTTTTCTTTTGCGCCTGGCTCTGCCAGTATGTGTTAGTTAGGTACAGGGTGTTGCAGGTTTCGGTCGGAGTTTTAGGTGCCATTCCGGCATTCGCCTAATGAAATTAAGGGATATCCTGGAAAGCCTGTCAAGATGCTTGACTAAGGGGCTCGAACCCGCGTACTGAGCAGTTGCTGATCTTAAGTCCGAGTCGTTAACCGCCTGGAGTACGAGGACAGGCTATATTCTTTTTTATGTTTTCTTTGTTTTACTGTTTCCTTTAAACTTTTTTTAAATACCATTTTAATGTTATATTGTTGTGTAATATACTATGCAAAGACTGGTTGATTCCCTGCGGGAAGCGAAGAAAGATATAAGTAAATCAAAGTATCATTAACTAAGAAATTTTATTGAGATAGAATTATCTAGATTGCAGTGGGGTGTTGGTTGGTTCGATCCCTTACCGGTCATCTTGGCAGTTTTGAACTGATTTTCCTGTGACATCGGGTGAATGCTGGAATGTTACTTTTTAAAATTGAGTCTTTGTTCTTCGCCACTGTTATATATAGACTCGCTTCGTCTTTTTGATCCCAAGTAAGGTTGGGCTTTTCAGTGGCTTTTTTTTTTCTCATGAAATCGTTGTTTTGACACCGGTTAGTTTTAATCGGTTTGTAGGTACTCACTTCCAAAGGTTGCAAATGTGTGTTGTGTGTACTGAAAAAATAAGGAAATAGCTATACACCGTTAACGAACTCATTGGAAAGTTGGGAATGGAATGGGTCCAACGTGGATCTATTTCTTTTAAATCCACATTGATGATCTCCAATTATTTAATCTACCTATACAATTAGGCTTGTTTACAGAATATTACTTAATATTTGTTTGAGCAAAAGACACAAAATATAAATGCATAAACATACCAGAACTTAAGCAATAGAGCCGACCGAGGTAGTCATGTGGTCTGAGACTTTTAGCGAGCGTCTCCAAGGTTGCGGGTTAGAATGCTGCCGCGACCAGGGATGTTCGTGGATTTAAGAAAGCACTGCACTCATGTAATCGTGACGGGCCAAAGTGATTACAAAAAAATGACCCAATACAAAATAAAGTTTACCAGAGGTTTTTTTTTTATACCAATTTAAGTAATATCACTTTTTACTGTTGAGATATTTTCACAATGACTGGTGTAGTGGTAGAATAGACTTACCACTACATATCGATGTACGATCAGCGCCAAAAAATTGTACTCTGCGGTAAAATTTATTCTCGGAATAACTTTGAAAGTGATAGACCGGTAGGTGTACGGTTTCCAGTAACTTAAACAAAATGTGATTTTCTTAAGGTTATAGAAAATTGTATGTACTGTACTCAGATCGGTGTATTCATTCAAAAGTTATTGTAAGAAAAAAATACGACTGGGTACAAACTTTTGTCGTTGACTGCACAGATTGTATACTTACCCTCAAAGTTCGGTTTTCTTCAGAATATACAGTCACTACAAGAAGAACCCATCTACAGCAAAAGAATATCACTAAATCAAATTCATTTTTTTTTCTTGTGCTGTCACATGGTCAAGGAGAGAGAGATATCTTACGGAATTTCTGAGAACTGTGAGAGCATAATTGAAGACAACGGGCTATTTCGTTCTTTCACAATCAAGAAATAAGCACGAACCTGTGTCACGAGAATACCTCCCTTTATCTTACATTATACTTGTTCTTTCATCGTTGATTTGTAGTTACGAGCTATGTAGCGAATAATTAATTTAAGGTTAATATTTGAAAGAAATTGGATCTAATGCTATGCGAGATGTTAGGCGACACGATCGATCCTTCTCACGATAATCTACCGAAACGACTGTTATGAGTGACTACTGGAATGATTGAGTTTCTTCATACTCTTGAGGGTGGGTGGGTGGAGATCATGTTCAGAGGTTTATAGTTTTAGCGGGAGCGTTTGTGTGTGTTCTGGAATGAATTGTTGACATGCTGCATGGTTAAATGGCAATTTTTTTCGGCGTTAACTCCTGGACGATGAAAGGCACAGGAGAAATGGGAGGAATGTGTTTCATAGTCTGGCTACACTCCAAGTTAATGACCTAACTGTTTACATGAACAGATTAATTATAGTTTCCAGAGTACGGGACGCTAGTCAACAAGCCGGAGTTGACCTCCAGCTGTCTTGTTCTGTCTTCACAGGGTCGTGTCATGTTACCTTTAGCTTGTGCTTCATGTTTTCTGACAAGGCCTGTGAACTCAAGCACGAAGGTGATTTAGGATCATGAACAATAAATGTTTGTTTTCTACTGCACAAGATAGTGAATGCATTAATTATCCTGTAAAAGCATGTTCTTTGTTTCTCTTTTGTACTTGCTTGTTTTTTTGATCCTCTTGTTGCGGTAGTCGTTGCTAAGATCCACCACATCATTTTTCGAGTTTTCGCTTTTCAGCTTTGCTTGTTTCTCCTGGCTCCATAATCCATTCTCAAATAACTGACCTTTGTTTCCTCTTGGATTGTAGTCTGGTGTATACATTATAAGTCTTAACGCATATTTTGCGTTTCCTATTAGTTTTGAATACAGTTTTACCTTTCGATAAAAAACAATATTTTCCCGTCTTACGTCGCTTATTCAAACAAGAAAGAATTATGCAGCAACAAAATAATTTTCATAATTAAGTGTTCCAGGTCCTTATTTTAAAGATTTCAGGTTCGACACAAATATAAAATACTGTACATGTTAATACCGTTTTTTAGCATGCTTTATTTTACATTTGGGGTCCTGGGAGCTGCCGAATAAAGATGACCAATTTTATCAATACACAGGGTTGCCATAAACTTTTTAACTGAAATCGGGACAAAGCGTCATAAAGACAAGCCAAGTTAAGGAGGGGAAAGAGGACACTATCCTTTACGAAGTAACAGCACCTCTATTTGTTTATTATTATAATTTTAATGTTATTATTATTATACCATTATTTGTTTATTTCTATCTATCACTGTCATATTCATATCTAACATCTTCAATAATTTACTTTGTATTACAATTGTTAAAATTTAAAAAAACAAGTAAACAACAAACTTTATTTGTTACCTTTCTCATACCATTAATTATTTTTTGTTCATATTGAGAGTGTAGTGACACTGTAACTTGCTTTCAATTGAAAGGTTCAGCCAGAGACTAGACTAACCCACACTCTGGTCAAAATTGAGTTTTTTGGCGGAATAATATACTGTTGCCATCTACCAACTTTTGTCCGAACCACTGGTTGGTGTGGCTTGGCCGTGGAGTGCGGAATAAGCCAAAGTATGAAGACGGTTCATATTAATATGTATTCGAGGGCAATTTACTTTTTCCCTTTTTTTTTTCTCAGAAATTTAAAATTGTGGGTTAGCCTAATTTCCCGCTGAATTGTGTCTACAGCTAGACGATTTCTTACATCAATCACCTACGCTGCTATCAAAGAAAATGTCCATTCAACATTTCCATTGTATGCAGTCAGATTTTTAGTAATTTTGCTATGAATCAATGTTCCAAATGATTTTCACGTTGAAAAAAAATTAAACCACTTATTATCTTGGACATTTCTACTTTCTCAATCATGCACACCGACGTGTATACTGATACTCATGATTTTAAGTCAACAAACGGATCAAATACGGAAAAATCAGCCTCACTGCTGACCTAAGAGACGCAGCTTGCTTTGCAGATCACCGAACTTTTTCAACTTCTCAGTCCTGATGGTAGATGGTGGAGTAATTGATGGTGAAGTAATTGAAAACCTTAACAATAATAGCTTTAACATCGTTAAACAACAAATCCGCTGCTGTAGACAGAGTTGTGTAACATGTGTGTAACACCTAATACCTTCTATATCCTTTTCGCTTTCAGCTTATGAAATATGTTGGTTCCACTGACATTACTTGGCATTCCTCCGAAATTGGTATTGGTGTGTTATCTCCATAGAGTGCAACACATTTCGAAAGAGGACTATTTAAATGTTTCAGCGCGTGATACAGTAAGTTGGTACTGTTTCAGACCTTTCAATTTTCAAAGCATATATTTTTAATAGTCTGCTTGTGATCCTCTTTGTTTTAGTGAGATATTGGCGAATCGATATTTTTTTCTTCTGCTTTGTGGTTGCTGGCATCGGTAATTACTCCATAGAAAGGTGTCATGTGCAAATTGGCTCAAAAGATTAGACTGTGTGAGGAGCGAGAATGCAGTTGATTACGTGCGTGATTTTGACTGTTTTGAAGTCATTTTTAAATCACAATAAGTAAGAGGGTGCAATCCAGTGAACTAAATGATTGGTGGAGCTTAATTACATTATAGGCTACTGTTAATTCGGTTATTTGTTTATTTTTCTATATGGGCGAGTCTAGTAACTTTGCACTTCGACCCGTCACGATTCGTCTTTAGCTGTTAATGTTAAAATCCACACTCATGCCCCTGCCGGGACTCGAACCCGGGACCTTCGAGCCGTAGCCTTCCGACGCAGTCCGCTCGGCCACCCGGCCGGCTGTTAATTCGGTGGCGGAAGCGTGGGTTTCTTCTCTAGTGCCTTCTTTACAAATTAACAAATTACTTGCTTTAAAGCTACTTTGAGATAAAAACTTTGGTAAACTTTTTTTTTTTTTATATGGGCCAGTCTAGTAACTGGTGACTTCGGCCCGTCACGATTATTCGTCACGTTCTAGTTAAAATCCACACCCGGCAGGGGACTCGAACCCGGGACCTTCGAGTCGTTGGCCTAACGCCTATTAGACCGCACGGCTACTCGGTCGGCAGCTACTTTGAGAGAAAGCAAGAGAGCTGTTACCGTCAGTTGTTGTGTCTACGAAAGTATATAATCTTGTCGCGATTACTCCTTCTTTGCTCCAACAGTAACTTTGATTACTGTGTTATCACTTTTCTGCAACGAAAACTGTCTTTCGTGACTAAAATAGCAAGAAAGTCTAGAAATTCATTATATTACGTAGTAGATAATTATTATCTAGTTAACTACAAAACATTTAAGAAATTGAAATGAAAATGTTATTCCTCTAAATCGGAACATTTACCTATCCCGAGGAAATCTATCGGGACAGGATCTAAAACTGGTGATAGTTCCGGAAAACCGGAACGTATGACAACCATGCTAATACAGTAGCCATAGCGGGAATTCCGTATTTCCACTGTCTTACCGATTGGTTATATATCGCCTCACAGTCTTCTGCTCCACGAGTGACCCAGATTCACTTAAGTTCATTATCAATCGCCTATTCCTGCCTTGGTCATGTGACATTGCAAAGCGAGACTGACAAAATAAGATGAAATAGCAGGGTTTCCACACATCCTTAAAAACTCCTGTTTTTTTTTTTTTTTAAATCGAGATATCTTTAACTGTAAAATATCAGACGTAAAGGAAAACGGGAATTAGATAATATAACTATGTCACGAGATTAATAATATTAAATGGAAGATATCTGACGCAATATTGCTGTAGAAAGGGAAGCAAATTAGTTAGCGGAACTAGCAAAGAAGAAATCGGATTTCAAACTTCTAACAAAGTCGAATATTCTTTAAAAAAAAAAAAAAAAACGGAAACAAAGGGGGGTGCGGAGCTACATTTGCCGAGGAACTTGATTAGTTGCTAAAGGGAATAAATCTGCTGTAAAATGTTAATAAAAGTATGCTGTTGTAATGTCCCACGGTGTGTTCCAACGAAAGTAAGTAGACATTTATTATGACTAAATAAAATTTATTGTAAAAAAAGTAATGAACTACATAACAGATCATCAGCAAACCAGGCGCCCGCGGCACCCGATTGCAAAAAGGGATCTTACCCAAACTCAGCGTGGTCAAACCTACCCTGGAGCAAGCCGACGCCACAGGAGAGGGCACAAAAGAAAAACCGCTATCGGACCTGAAGGTAGGGAGGGTACCTACCCATCAGCACATCAGCCACATCGAAGACAGAACATACACTAGTCTAGTACACAAAGCATGGATGTAAGAAGCCCGAAAGAAGGGCCCGAACGGAGAGAGTTGGCAGAAAGCAGAAGGCTGAAACACGAAGAAAAGCATCCCCCCAAAAAAGGGGGGAGACGCAGGCGAGAACATCCCGCAGGAAAGCAGAACACAAAACGCTATTTTAGTGACCTAACGCAACTAGGCCCTAAAATAGGACAAGGCTTCTAGTACTAGTCGCGCACTAGTTAATATTAAACACGAAAATTTGAATGTACTGAACTAATTTGACTACTCTCTAAAGATTGCTGAAGCATTGGCTCAAATGTCAAACTTTAACTTCATCTGCAATTACTTTTTCACATAATTAAATCAACACTTCGCGGACTGAAATAGCGATAGGTTGGGAACCTTTCCAACAATATCTGATAAAAATATAATTTATTTTTACTTAAATATGACAAACGCAAGGCAAAAACTGATTGCTGTATTTTCTTGAAAAAAAAAAAAAAGTTTCAGAAGAGAATCTCTTGAACATCAAAATGAGCATTGAAGATGCTATCAATTTCACATACCACGTGCGTAAATATGAAACCGGAATTTATGTACAGAAAAGACACAGTGATTGGATGACAGTGCTAAGAACTATTTTATTCGAAGTATTGGCCATCGCTAGCGATACATTTCTGCCATCGTTCCGGCAATGTGTGGATGCCAGAAAAAAAAAAAAACGAACAAAAAACCTGTGCCTCTTGTGCTGCAAACCAGTCAAGCCATTTTCGTACATTTCGGTAAGATGTGAAGCTCTGGTCAGCAAGTGCGTGTCCCATGAATGCAAATAAGTGAAAATCGGAAGGCGCTAAGTCTGGTGAGTAAGCCGCATGCGGAAGGATTTCCCAGCCAAACGTCGCAATCGTTTCCTTGACCGGTTTTGCTGTGTGGGAGGGTGCATTATCGTGAAGCACAATCACTTTATGTTGTCTTTGGTCATATTCTGGTCGGTTTTCGCGCAAAGCTTGATACAAATTGATCATTTGTTGTCGGTAACGTTGGGTATTAACGGTTTCGCCAGGTTTCAGCAGTTCATAATAGATCACTCCCTTCTGATCCCACCAGACACAAAGTATTGTCTTCCGTCCATAGCGATTTGGTCTTGCAGTCGATGTCGCCGGTTCTCCTGGAGTTACCCATGATTTTTTACGCTTAAGATTTTTGTAATAGATCCACTTTTCGTCACCAGTCACAAGTCGATGGAGAAATGATTTCCTTCTGTACCTGGCGAGCAAAATTTCGCAAGTGGTTTTTCGGTTTTCCTGCTGTCGTTCAGTCAATGCATGTGGAACCCATTTTCCCACCTTCTGAATTTTGCCCATGGATTTTAAACGTATGGAAACTGCTTCTCGTGTCACATTTAATTGATCCGCGAGTTGTTCCGTTTGAGCATTATCCTCATCCAACAATTCGGTGGTCTTCCACGTTCTTCGTTTCCCACGTCAAAATCGCTACTTTTAAATTTTTTAAACCACGCATAGCACTGTGATTTACCAAGAGCATGATTACCGTAAGCTTCGACAAGCATGCGATGCGATTCTGCAGCAGTTTTCTTCAAATGGTAACAAAAAATCAGTGCTGTCCGCACATCGTAATTTGTAGGTACAAATTGCTCCATGTTCAACGCTATTAAACACTACACTATGACATGAAACTTATCTGGTTGTGAGTTGCAAATCGTTATCAGCAGCCGAAACAAGCAAGTGGCGCAAGGACGCAGTTTTACGGTAACCACAGTGACAGCTAACGCCGTCTATGCACAAATTCCGGTTTCATATTTACACACCTGGTAACAAAAGGGTAATTTAATTATATGCAGGAAGCTCTGTCCAAGTACAGAGAATATAGTTCACATACTTATTTTCCAGAAGAAATATGTTACTTTACTTTTCAAAACGTAGTAGGCATTCTATACTTCAGCCCAGTTAAATCAAAATTTCCACAATTACTGAAGAATAGTTTCTTTCAACGAAAGAAAATTTTATTTACAATGTAGCTAGTGTGCAACAATTTAGTTGGACATTTTCAAAACGTTGCTAAAACATTTCGTATGTAATTTCCATTTTTAAACTTTATTCAGCTTAACCTTCAGTACAGATAATACAAACTTGGTCTACTAGGGGTGGGTTAGGTATTAATTTACAATACGAGTTTCCATGAGCTGACTGACTTACGGTTTGCGTACATAACGAAGAAGGTTTAAACTTCGCAAAATACCAAAATAAACCAGGGAAAACGAACCTCACGGTTAACAGAAACTGACTTGTTGTAGAGATCTCGTGCAATTCAAACATACCAGTACCGAAAGACTAAACAGAAATGCTGAATGGAAAAATAATGTGCATTTGAAAGGTCGCATCATCTATAGTACAAGGTAAAATATTTCAACATACTAACCCAACTTTTAATGTGCTGAAATTTCGCTATCTAAATGTAGGCGAGAAAGAGGAATTTCAAGACATTAAACATACATACCTGAATTTAGATAACCGACTCCCGATGCCTATCAAATTAAGCAGACATTCTTGCGGTGCACATTGCTTCACAGAAAAACCACACCAATTTCGTATTGAGGAAAACACTGAATTACTTGCACACACAGACAGAAAAAGGGGGTATCAACCACACTGAAATTATATTTTTATTTATTTCAGAACTAAAGAAAAAAACACTTCACACCACATATACCACAACAGATCATCTCACACATTGATGAACACCACTTCACACAAACAAACTACCATAAAGATGCTTCGTCTTGTCCACTCCCGGTCAAGGCCAATATGGAGGGTAGAAGACTCCAAACTGTAGCATTCAACTCACAGCTCCCTTTATGAAAGACATGGAGAAACAGCTTCCCAAAAGTTACTTACCGGACGATGCTGCTCTATATATTAATATACTTTCCGTACATTGGCTGCATTTTAATATTGCTTTTATGTAACTTTCGGAGGCAGCGTAAATTTTGAGCAGCCTTTCCTACTCGACGCCCATGTTTTCCAACCAATCAGAGAAGAGAATTAAATCAGACAACCTGGAGAGGAAGGGAGTGTGGCTTACGACCAAAATTTCAACGAAAAATAAAACAACAATCAGATCTTTTTGTTTGTTTTTGAAGATTTTCAACGAAAGAGAAATTGTTAAAGAAAATAATATAATAAAATATGCAAAGAAATATTCAGTAATAAAATGATGAAACAATAAAGATAAAATCCCGCCAAACAACAAGGAAAGGGATGTTCTGTATGGCTAATCTTCATTGTCATCTGGACAAATAAAACTCTGAAGAAAGCCGAAGACGAAAAATATCGCCAACAATGCACGAACAAAAAAGAAAACACACACAAAAACGGGGAGAGGGTAAGATACATAGCGACCAAGCGAAAATGGGTCGCTACACTGTGTATAGTCATCACTCATCAGATTGATTTTAGCTACTTTGGTTCACAGAAATCTATTTTGTTAGAAAGAATTTATATTTTTAACCTTTTATTTCTTATAAGTGAGCCAGTCTGTACTTTTTTTTTCTCACTATGTCTGGATTTGATTCTGTTTGTATTGGAAATGTAAAGTGAATGGTACAGAATTAGTTATTGAAAACCACACAAAAAGCCTTTCTAATGATATGTGTAAGTATGGTCTGGGTATATGTGTGGAACAGAGTTAAATTTACTTGGAAAGGGTCTGGTAAACAAGTGACTTAAATTGGATAAAAGCGGCGTGGGAACCATATTATGGATATGAACTTACGAACTGAAAACGTGCAGCTCTCACCTATATTGTGCTCACGAAGTACACCTACACTAAGAACCAAACGAGATCTACAAGAATTAATAACCAGGTTGCCATTGCAATGAAATCAACAGCGAAAGTAAATATGCCATTGTTACCTACGCAAACTATCTAACCACCTTCCCTAAATACCAAACCATTTTAATGCATCAAGACAAGTGTTTGGCAAGCTGGCTTCCTACACAGAGTACGTTCATTTTTATATTATCTGTATGAGCTTCATACATTTTCTATCGTTTCGTATAACTAATATCTCCATCAATTAGCAATCTCTCATTCAATCTTTTCATGTTGTGGGAAATCTCATTGTTCAGCTATCTTAGGTGTTTCTATATCTACGTGCAGTTGCATGTAGCTGCTTCTGTCTGTCTCGTACTGTATGTGTAACTGGCGTGCCGTCCTACCCCGAGCGGCCGTAACTCATTGGAAGAGCATTAGCTTCGCATTCTGAAAGTTGTCGGTTTGCACCCGTCGAACACCCTTTCTGGCTGAGGACTTTTTCCTCCTCCTCGGCTGCATTAGGTAAATGCTGGGATGGTACCTTGAATGGCACGAGAGCTGATTCCTTTTCTGTAGTACTCTTTATTACTTATATTATTGTTATTAACCTTGATACGCCGAGCATGGATTTCAGAGAAAATTGTAGACCTCAACGCTGAACGCTCTAGGCCTCCCCCTAATTGTCGCAGGGACATGAATAAACCTCGTGGGAAATGTTATGGACAGCCGATTTCAAGGAGGTAAGATTTGTGCTGAATTCGTAGATGATTATTTACTAAATAAATAAATAGATACATTTGAATAATTTCAGTTTAACGCATGGACAACTTACTGTAATAATGAAATGTTCTTCACTGTAACGGTCTCCGTGGTTGAATCACTCACTTAATTTTTTCCGTATCCTCGAAGTCTGTCATTGAAAATTGATTTGACGATGTTACCCTGGAGACCATTGCAGCAAACTAAGTACATTAATATATATATCATCATCATATTCAGCCGTTTTCTATCCACTGCTGGATGAAGTATATATATATATAGTGAAATCTGTCTACAGGTGACACTGCGTTTGTGACTTGAAAATGAAAACCAACATATAGCAGCAACCCACTCTAACTTCATATATATTTTTATGTTCACTGGTGTTCAAAAATTGCACCGTGTTATAAAAATTTATAGAAAGTTATAAAAATTTCAAGTGTTGGCTAACCTTTCTCCGCAGTGTAGAGTAGATCGCAAGTACCAGATGCGCTTTGATTATTGCGCATAACCCTCGATGGCAGCCGCGGATTTACGATATGTTGCACCCAGGGCAAAGCTATTTATCTTGCGCCTTCCAAGTCTAAATACTGCATATGTTAGGGATCAGAACCAAATTATACGTGAAAACAGTTTTCAAGAAAGTCCATTAAATTACTCCTTACTTTTTCATTTTATCGGTTTTTTTTTTTTACCGAAATCTGTGTTGGTTGAAATTTCATTAGGACAACGAGTTGTCATCGTCAGTCGCCAAAGAACCATCGCTACTATCTGTTACCCTGTTGTGAGTAACTGAGTTTTGCATACTTGTGCTTGTGAGTACAAAAACCGTAATTATTTATTCTTGCTTGGGGAACCTGCCTTCTAGAATTTATACTTTACAGTACAGTGATAGACACACTTGAGGAAGAGCTCTCCATCAACCTGCGCTTGCTGAGCAACACCCTGGACGAGATACAAGAAAGATCTGCGCTCGAATGTCGATTTTTCATGTTTAATGTGGTACAGTATTCACAGTTTGCAACATTGCATTCTGTGATGTTTATCACCACTAGCACATACCAAACATTCACTAAACCACCGTAGTTCTGTTTGAAAATAAAGCTGGTAAGGTTGGGAAGACTGACAACCCGATGGCATCAAGTTATAGCACCTGAAATCCACCGGAATGATATAAATCAACTGCCGAAAGTGAAATTTTACTTTAAGAGGCCTTCGTACTAACGTTGCATGTAGTGTGAGAGAGTTGTCATATTTTTAAAGATCCTGAACAATTAACAACCAATAATGAAATTTTCGGAAGCGGCCCCAATAATACTTGTAAGTGTGTATCAAGTGAACTGTCTGACATTTTGACCTTGTTTATTTTGAGAAATTAGAATTCCCGTAATTGATGACGTCAGCCCCTTAAGCACGGATGTAATGCTAAATTTTTAGGTTGGCTTACGCTTCACTCGTTGTAAGGAGACCTTTCGCTCCCATATACCTGCGTACTTCATAAATTTTAGATGGGTATACGCTGATGCCTAATAAATTGAGGTGCGTATACCCGCCTATACCCTCCATTACGCCCCTGCCTCTAAGGAAATGCGGGAATTCTAATTTCTCAGCTAAATCTCAGATAGTTCATTTGATACGCATTCACATGTATTATTGGGACCTCTTTCTAAAATTTCATTATTGCTTGTCATTTGTTCAGTATCTTCAAAAATATTAAAACTCTTACACACACACGCAGCGTAAGTGAGAAGACCTTTTAATGTATAATTTCTGATTTATTGCGAACTATTAATTCACTATTGTAACGGATTGCTTTTGGACTCCCCGATTCTCGAAAATGAAGCGGAATTTGACCCATATTTCTATGAACTCACTTGTTTTGGCCAGGAATTCATTTCTCTATTTATTTACTATATAACTGCCTGTCTTAGATAGTGGAACCCACACATCCCGGAGAAGAAGAGAAACAGACGTGTAGATTAGAGAACTACTTCAAACCACGGAGGATCTGTTTGTTTAATGTGCTCGTCCTTGTTGTTGTAGAAGTGGAAAACGAAAGTTAAATTTGTCAAGTGTTTCATTTCATATTTCCGCGTGTTTCATGTTTGTAATGGAAGATATTGAATGCATTTAAGTTGTAGTTTTGCACTTTATATGGGCCTATAGACGTTCAAGAGACGAACTGGCGTAACTGCAGTTTCACAACTTTTCATTTCATATCCTCCAAAAGAAAATTTCTATGTTAATGAAACGGGAACTTAAGTTAGCTTAGCTGTATAATTTCTTTGTAAAATTGTCATTAAATTTGTTCCTAGCTCCTTGAAGGAGTGATTTGGGATTATCTAGAGGTGTTTTGGATCATTAATTGAAATAATAGCGTGATGATAAAGAACAGGTTTCGTTTTAAGATCTTCCCCTTTCAGTTTACATTTGTATTTTAAGTGTGACAATTCAGGAAGGTTCATATGGTCGGTTATTGCGGGTGCGTGTCCGAGGACTGTAACAAAGACATGGCACATCGTGGTCTGAATAATCCATAAGCAAGTGAAGTTTCTGTAGGTTAACCGAGATGAAGAAATGTTTACTAAGCACTGGAAACAGTTCATTAGGAAAGATTGTAGACACAGACACACCCATAATTTGCGTACAGCTCTATTTGTTGATTGTTGCACGGACAGTTTTTGATTTCTAGGTTCGCCTGTCAAAGGAAACTTAGTGCAACCTTTAATCAAACAAACAGATTGCGACATAATAATGTAGAAGATTCTCTCACTTTGTTAAAGCTGTACATAAAAGTTCAGATTTCTCTTGTAAAGCATTTAGATTTATGCAAGACAGTCCAAATGTGTGATTAATGGGAATAAGTTTGTTAGCATACTAAACAATGTTGTACAAGCAGAAATTAGCTTTATGATGGTTCAGGTGTGAAATCAAGGCGAGACGGCACGTTCATTTGAGCTTGCATCTATTAGAGCCATTTCTCTCTGTCTTATTCATGTATAATGTACACACATTTGTTTTTGAGCGTGTGCATATATACTAATGGTTTCTCTTGTTTTCGTGTTGTCTTCATATTCACGTTTATGCGTTACGTTTTTTTGCAATTTCAAGGTCAGTGTATGCAGTGTACTTACTGTGCATGGAGTGGTGTGTAGGAAATCGGGGCGCTTCATTACTGTAGCAACGGGGGCCGTTTTTTTTAAATTAAATTTATTTATCTAATTATTATTTTACGGTGTTAGAATTTTGAACCTTGAGTTTCAACTTGATTGTAAGTAATGACCCGACCACATTTGAGAATATATTTCTCGAAACTGTTTCCGAAATATTTCCACTGTTTTGGAAAAGTTTGCAGTTTGAAAGCAGTTTCCGAAAATAATAATAATAATAAACACTGGATGCATGATTAAAAGACGATGTTTTGAAAACGTGTTTCGAAGCCCTGTGCATACACGGACACAGTTTCGGAAAACAATGTTAATCGACTACAAGCGTGTTTCCTATGTGGTATTGTAGTTAAAACAGCTTTTCTTATTGATGAAAATTTCTTTATGAAAATTATTATTAGAATGAAATGTCAATAGCATTTCTCTTCACACTTTATGCCAGAAACTGAAACATACGTAATTGGGTTATTCCATGACAAATCATCCAATTCCAGAAAAAAGTGGTTACATCAGCATTTTTGTATATATATATATATATAGGGTCATATAAAAAGTCTCTGCGGTTTTTTGGTACATTTTTGAACAAAAAATTTCTTTATTGAAAATCAGTTTTAATCAAGTACATATTGACCATTATTATCTATGACCTTTTGCCATTTTTCGGGTAGCTTCATAATTCCATCGATGTAGAACTTTTTTGTTTTTTCGTCGAAAAACTTGGCCAAGTGATTT
>JAGDQP010010730.1:545-26211 GCA_022664845.1 Lepisma saccharinum
TGTGTGTGTGTGTGTGTGTGTGCAGTAGACCAACTCCTCCCTTCGGGGAGAGGCCTCACCCACTAGTGGATTGAATATGGCTGTGATTTTTTATTTATATATATGTGTGTGTGTGTGTGTGTCATCATCATATTCAGCCGTTTTTAATCCACTGCTGGATGAAGGCCTCCCCCTTTTCTTTCCACATATCTCGGTCTGCTGCTATCCTCATTCAAGTAGCTCCTGAAAAACGCTTGATTTTATCTATCCATCTTACACTTGGACGTCGTCTCGGTTGTTTCTTTTCTCTCGGAGTCCACTGCAGTACATCTGTCGTCCACCTTCCATCTGTTCGTCTAGTTATGTGACCGGCCCATCTCCACTTCAACTTCTTCGCAGTCTTGATTACATCCTCGACCTTTGTTTGTGCGCGAATCCATTAATTTGTCTTCCTGTCCCTCCTGGTTATTCCTAGCATGCATCTCTCCATTGCTCTTTGTGTAACTCTCAATCTTTGAGTCGTTTGCGCATTCAATGTCCAAGTTTCACAGCCCTACGTCATCACGGGTAACACACATCGATTATAAACTTTACGCTTCACACACATTGGTAGTTTGCTTTTGAAAATAAAGTGTAGTCTTCCAAACGAACTATACGCCATTTTACATCTTCTATTTATTTCATCAGTCAACTTAGCATTCGATGTTTTGAGCTGGCCTAGGTAAACATACTCATCAACTATGCCTATTGTCTCTCCGTTAATCTCCACTTCCTTCCTTGCAACATGCTGGTTGTACATTACTTTTGTTTTACTTAAGTTCATTTTAAAACCTATTTTCGAACTCTCATTACTCAGTTCTTCCATTCTGGTTTGTAGTTCTTCTGCACTTGAAGCAAACAGGACTATATCATCAGCGAACCGTAGGTGATGAATATATTCGCCATTAATTTTAATTCCAACTTCATCCCAGTTTAAATTTTGGAACTCTCTCCAGGACCGCACAAAACAGTTTTGGAGAAATTGAATCTACTATTCAATTCATGTACTATTCATTTCTTAAGCAGTAACGTCTTCAAAATTCCAGCGTTCCCACGAGAAATCTTCAAATTTATCCCCTCCTAAAAGTCTGTCCCCACCGCTTTTTCTCCGGAACCAATAAAAATAAAACAACATGCTGAAACACGTATTCCATTATTTTAAAAGGTGAACATTTTAAGCGAAAATAATTCTACCTTTGACCCGCGGAGTGGGATAGGAGGGTGTCAAATCAAAATTTTCAAATTGCAAGGGGGTCGAGTAATATATCGTTTGATAGGTCTTGATGAGAGGAAAATTCTAGATCGACTCCGGGATCGATATGTTGCCCCTATTCAAAATGGCGAGGGTTCAAAACTTAGAAAATGACCATTTTATTACAATTTTTGCTTAGGCTGTAAGAGTCGAAGTAGAATTGGACGAACTGGTTATATACTCCTTCCGCAATGCTATTCGGAACCACCAATAAATCTACAGTATAAAATATAAACAAGTATCTTGTATTAATCACCCATCAAGATCTAACTTGGAACGTACAAAGCAAAGACATAACATAGAAAAGTAATGAATTTTAAACATATTTAGATGCTTACCAGATCTATAATTTTTATTTCAATATTATTCCTAATAATGCTTATATTTTTAAGGCAGAAAGCTGTACCATTTTCAAATGTCTTAGCTATGCCATTTAAGGCAAGTAAATAGTTATAATTTAATCTGACTCAAAATTAATATAATAAGTTCATAGGTTCTTTATACAAATCTCTTCTCTAATTGCATGTTGCGTTACCCAAACTGTATGCTTAGTAGTTCCTACTTTACCAGCTTGCAGGAGTGCATAATCCGCGTTCTTTCTCAACAGATTTCCCTGCTGTGTAGTGGTTAAAGCGACTAACTGTAAATTAAAAGGTTCTAGGTTTAAACCCAACAGCAGACAAATGGAAAAAATTCAACTGTACCTTAAGATAGGGGAATAAGGCGCATAATGGAATAAAGACAAGATATAACACAGATCACTTATTTCCTCTAAAACTGTTTAAAGCATAAGCAATTCCGCTTATTTAAAAATGTAAATCTCTCTCGGTGTTCTTAGCACAATCATGGTCATTACAAATACGAAAGAACTAACTACAAGCATGGTATAGCCTTAAGGAGTTTGCACGGAACTCAGGCAGTAAAGTTTTATAAGTCCGTACATTTGATCCATACAAAATTCAGATATCACAGGAACTAGGAGATGACGATTATGGCAGGCGAATTGAATTTTGTGAAATTATATGTCAGAATATTGCTGAAAATATACAGTTTTTGGAACACAATTGTTTCAGTGATAGTTCATTTTATCTGAATGGATGCATCAACAAATATAAATAGAACTCTGAAAATAAAAACTGGGAGATTTCTCATATTCCTAATGAAGAACACACTCAAAGACCTAAAAAATAACGATTGGATAAGAAATCACATAATTGGTCTCTTGTTTATTAATGTTGATTTAACCGGTGACCAGTGTATGAGACTTTTAAGGGATGTAATAGATCCCTTAATAACTGAATTGGTAGAAAATACATTAGATGTAAACGAAGGTGCCGATGAGATGATACGGAGATTATAGTTTTTCAGCACTATGAATGTCCTTCCCCTTATTACCGAGAAGTACGTGAGTACTTTAACGAACATTACTCAAATAGGCGGATAGGTCATCGTGGCCCCATCGAATAACCGACGCGGTCACCCGATTTATCTCTTTTGGAGCTATTTAAAATAAATTGTTTACAAAACAAAACCCGGAAGTCGAAGAGCTGCGATAAAGAGTAACAGCAACATGCCAAGTAATTTCACCAAAACCCCTCTGACAAGTGAGAAGAGAATTTTATAACAGACTGTTATGCTCCAAACAAGTGAACGGGGCTCATTTTGAATATCTTAATAGTACTGCTCTAAATGTCATTTACGACACGGATACCACAGTCTTTTGTTCTTTCAACCTTTTCTCTGGTCTATCTTGTCTATCCGGAAACGAAGTTGTCATCAATAGAATATCCTTAAGATGGGAAAATATTTTGTGGGAAACTTAAAATAATTTCTGGAAATTTACGAGATGCTGAAGTACAGGATTAACGATTTAACCTAATATGGTTGAAATTAGGTTATACAACCTAATCTCAGTAGCACACATACGTGTTTTTAACGTTGATTATATTTATTTATTTATGTACGTCTTGTTTTACATGGCAAAGTTAAGGCTCTTACGGCCTTTTCTACCACTCAGCCATGAATACAGAGAGAGTAATTAACAGTTTTGGTAAACGGTACTAAGACGGAAGAGATTTATAACACAACAAAGTTCATACATAGAAACAAAGTAAAGCAAAAAAAAAATAAAAGAGAGGAAACAAAACAAAACTTTTCTACACTACATATTTTAGATAATCTTAAGTTCACTAACCCCATACACACACACACGCAAAATATAGGTATAACTGTAATGCAATGAGTACCATGAGAATATAAGCTAACATTACCGACTTACAATTTAATTTACATTGACAGCTAAAGGGATACTAGTATTTATTGGATAGAATTTGACGATTCGAGAGAATACTATTCAAACATATCTTAGTTGTGTTGCTCTAAGAGGTGTCTGTAAAGCATAGAATTAAAACTTCTTAATGAAGTTGAGTCTCTAATGGAAATTGGCAGTCCGTTCCACTTGCGGACATCCAGACATGGTGGAGTGGCAGTTTTGGTCGATAAATCGGTGGATTTTGAAATTAACCCACTGGATATTGCAGAATACACCATCGAGAAAGAGTTTGAAAACTGTGGTATAATTCTTCCAAAATTCAAAATAATAGTGTGTGTATGTCGACTCCCTAATATAACGCTAACAAAATCCCTAGGGCAATGAAAAAAACTGCTGTTAAATTTGCATAAATACCAAAACAATTAACGATTTACCAACCAGACTAAACGCATGTTTAGACAACGTAATAACTAATATAGCAGATTCAAATTTAATATGTGCAGTCACTCCATATGAAGTATCGGATCATCGTGCTCTAATACTAGGAATATCGTGCTCCGGAAAACCGCTAAGGTCTGATGAACAATATATATATATATAAGGAACTACAAAAGAAAGAACTTGTTATTGCTAAGAAATAGAATAAATACTAAAACTAGGATGGATACAATAATAAGTTCCGAATCAGCAGATAATGCATGGTATACATTTACGGACACTATTAGCCAAATCTTAAATAACACATGCCCAATAATATCGCTAAATATTTCGAGACAGGATAAATGTCCTTGGTTTAATGACAAACTCAAGGAACTTAGAAATAAGGTACATACATTATTTGTTGGATTTAAAAATGGTAAAAACATAACTGCATATAAAGATACTAAAAAGAAGTATAGAATAACACTTAAAGAAGTTAAGTATTATTTTATAGCTAATAAAATATTCAATTCAACCAACAAAACAAAAACTGTTTGGTCTATTATCAACGATACGAAGAACACCAAAATATATAACGACGGAAGTAGTAAAAATAGCTCCGGATCAATTTAATGAATGTTTCATTAGGGAAATAAAAAAAGGTGTTCACCAGATAGTAACCGGTTAAATGAGCACAAAATGGGATATCATCCAAGTGGCACCAAGAAACTGTTAACGCAGTGGAGTGGTGTAACAAGTGTTGGAATTATGAAAGTAATTAGATCTCAGAGTAACTCAAAAAGCGAGGATAATTTTGGTATATCCAATTTTGTGATTAAGATTATTATAGATCTAATACTAGAACCTCTGTTGTATCTCATAAATTAGTCATTAAATGAGGGTCATTTCCCTGATTGTCTAAAATGTGCTGTGGTTGTCCCGATAAATAAGAAGAAGGCGAGAATTGATGACCCTGCTAATTACAGACCAATATCCCTTGTGTCAGTTTTTTCTAAAATAATTTTATTAGGGAACAGATGACATCTTTTTTTTTTTGAGAATAATAAATTACTTTGTAATAACCAGTTTGGTTTTAGAAGTGGTCTCTCCACCATCTCTGCCTTAGAAAGCATTACTTCTGAGATACTAAATGGGTATGAAAGTAATAAAATTACATGCTTAACTTTGGTAGATTTATGTAAGGCGTTCGACTCAGTGCCTAATGAGATATTAATCGAAAAGATGAAAGCATATGGTATTACTAATAACGGGATAAATCTTTTGGAATCATATTTGGTCAATCGGTTACAATATGTTAAAGTGGGCAATCATCAATCTAGTAGACGCAGGATCTATCAAGGGGTACCCCAGGGATCAGTGTTGGGGCCACTGCTGTTTGTGATTTATGTGAATGACTTGCCAACAGAAGCTGTCCCTACGGTTGTTATGAATGCTGACGATACAACATTTATTGAAAAGGTGATAACATTAATGATGTTGAACGGTGAGTGAGACTAACTTAAAGATAGCTAAATATTGGTTCGATAGAAATGGTCTCACATTAAATGAAAACAAAACTGAGAAAATATTCTTTTCCCTACTAAATGGTATGAAGAACAAGAATGGAAGAGATGCAGTTAACTTGTTGGGCATAACACTGGATGCAAAACTTAACTTGTCAACGCACACAGACAATCTCTGTAGGAAACTGACTAAGGTCATATATTTAATACGTAGGCTTAAGTATATGATTCTAAAACATTGGTTGTTACAGGCTTATTATGCTTTCTTTCATTCCATAATCTCATATGGACTGATATTATGGGGTAATTCAAATGGTGCGAAGCGTGTATTTATTATACAAAAAGCGGCAATAAGAGAATTAGCCGACTTACAGCCTACTGACAGTTGCAGAGATGCATTTCCAAATCTAAGAATAATGACTCTAACAAGCATGTATGTTCATCAATGCATAAAATTTATAAAAGAAAATATTAATAGTTACGAAGCGAGAATGGAAGTGCACTCACATTATACTAGACAATGTCAAAAACACAATATTCCAAAATGTAGACTAAATGTAACACAAAAAAGTTATGAACAAGTGGGAATGGGGCTATATAATAGATTACCGGAAAATATGAAAATACTGGAAAAACAAAATTTTAACTTGAAGTTAAAGAAATTTTTGAAAGAACATAGCGCTGACAATCTTAAAGAAATCGAAACGCTGTTATCAAAAGAGCATGAATTTTAAGGTTTATATTCTTTATATTTATGTATAAAACTGTTCTAAACTAGTTAACATACATCTCATTTATAGTATTTTTATGCACATCAAAGTACCAGTTGTAATCAAATTTTAACTGTATATTATTTTAGGAGTATGACGAAATCAAAACATCTAAGATGTAAAACGATGGAAAATGTAAGAATAAGAATAAGAAATTATATAGGACTTCGAATAAAAGGATGAGTTATGGTGAGGAATAGAAAGTAATAGGTTTGCGCGAGACCTAGTATCACGGTTGTGATGATCGCTTAGAAACTTAAAACGTTGCAAAAGATAGGAAGGTTGCCGATCACGTAGAATTTTAAATAGAAGCACTAAAGAATGCCACTCCAGTCGTTGTGAGACTTTTAACCATTGCAGCCTATTGAAATAAGATGTTAGATGATCATAATGTTTAAGATTAAATATAAAACGCACTGAAACATTTTGAATGTGCTGTAGCCGGTACGTGTGTACATTTTCTTATCCCAATACAAAAAACAAAAACTCCGTTATAAGAGAGAAATAAAATTAGCAAAGATAAAATATAACGAAGAATTAATATCTAACTCCACTAATATTAACACAGCAATCTGGAAATTAATAGATAAGAATAATTCCCAAAAGAGGAAAGATCTATCAAGTAATATTTCGGCTGATAAATTCAATCAATTTTTCACACAAATCGAAACTCAGCCTGTCATCTCATACGATGATTCATTATACGTTGCGGATGACAATTCATTTGTAAAGAGGTGGGAAAATGTTAAAAAAGATAATTTTAAATTACTTGCGATTTCATCCTCTGATCTGGTGTTAATTGTAAAAGACCTAAAGACTAGCCGTTCTGAGGACGTATTCGGTATTTCGTCATACTTGATAAAACATTTAATTGATATTTTGGTTAATTCTTTAGAAATCCTCATAAACAGATCTATAGATAAAGGGATATTTCCAGACATTTTAAAAACCTCTATTATCATACCTATTTACAAGAAGAAAGGTGATATTCATAACCCGAACAATTATAGACCCATTGCTCACACTCCGATTTTTTCAAAAATATATATTGATATATTGAGGCTGTTATTAAAAATCAATTAAGCGATTACTTAGTTAAGAATAATATCTTGTATACTAGTCAATTTGGTTTCAGACCTGGAAAATCCACTATTGATGCAATTGAAACATTGATAAGTGTAATATACCTTAATTTAGAAAAAAAAGAACATTTTAATGCTCCGTTGTCTTGATATAAGCAAGGCGTTCGATTCCATCTCACACGATCTTTTAATCAAAAAACTGGAAATATACCGCTTCAAAAACAGTGAGCTCAAGTTTATGAAAAATTATTTAGTAAATAGAACACAAATCGTAAAGTACAATAATAAGGCATCTGCAAAGAACGTAATAAAATCTGCAGTCCCACAGGGTTCCGTTCTGGGCCCAGTTTTGTTTTTACTTTATATAAATGATCTACATATCTTCCTGGATTCAGAGCCTATATTGTACGCCGACGATACTACTGTCATAACCTCGAACAATAATATCAAAGAATTGATTGACTATAGTGACCTCCAATATAATAAAGTGAAACACTGGATGATAAACAACAATCTTCACTTAAATGAAAATAAAACATTATCTCTCCTAATAACATTGAATACAGATTTTATTAGACAAAATCAAAATAATGATGTTAAACTTCTAGGAATGCATATAGATTCCACGTTATCATGGGGAAAACATATTGAAGAGGTTACAAAAAGAGTCACTAGGGGCATTTACGTATTAAGGAGTTTAAAGCATTCCTTAATGGCCGAAAGATTGTTAACTATTTATCATGCCTTTTGCCATTCTGCTTTATCTTATGGAACTTTACTATACGGAAACGCCCCTAAGGTTAACTCATTATTTATCTGGCAAAAGAAGGCAATAAGAATAATAGCGGGTTTGCCTTTCAGAGCCTCTTGCAGGGGAGAATTTCGCAAACGAAATATTTTGACTCTAGCGTCAATATACATTTATCAATGTTTATTGCATACTAAACTCCATTTGGGCGATTATAACACCGGTCATAAAATTCATACACATTATACTAGGAATAATTCTGATCTTATTGTACCTCTAACAAGATTATCCAAAATACATAAATCTTATCAAATACATGGTCCAAAATTCTTCAATTTATTACCGAATAAGTATAAAAATTATCAACTGAAAGAATATAAAAGAATCATAAAAAATATACTAATAGATTGTGAAGGATATACACTGGATGAAATTGAAGGCTTTTTTTAAAAAATCAAAATTTGAAATATTGCCTGATCCAAGAATCCCATCATTTGCTTGGATTATGCATATCATATTTACTTCTACACACTACTCTAGGCAAATATATGTTAACTTGAAGTATGATTTATATAAGTGTTCTTTTTAATTTTGTAATTTTATTGTACTCATCACTGGATATGGAGTATAATTTAGAAATATTTGCTTATTTGTTTTAATAACATATTTGTTTAATATATTTTACCTATGTATTTTAATGTATTATTATGTATATTTACATATTGTTGACAATCCTAACACAACAATATGTTGTACAGAAGGAGATAACAATAAATTGAAAATTGAAAATTAAATTAAATTGAAAATCATCCAGGTTGACACGCACTACGCTGCAATAATCCACATGAGGCATTACTAAGGCTTGAACAAGCATTTTCTTAAGGGAGATGGGAAGAAAATTTTTAAGTCTACTCAAAGAATGTAAAATTGCAAAGGCCTTTTTAGAGACAGTACTAACATATTCCGTCCAAGTTAGGTATTCATTACAAATAAGGCCTAAATTTTTTACGGTGTGTGAAAAAGGAATTATCATTCCATCTAGAAGTACGTTGGGAAAGGAAGAAGAGTTAAGAGATGAAAGAATTGCTTTAGAAGCTATACGTAGACATTGAGATTTAGACGGATTCAATTTCAGATCGCTATCAAATTTGACCACTGAACAATTCTTCGAAAGTCCTCATTCAATTTATCAATATATGTGAGTAGTTCACTTTGAGAACAATATATATACACTTGAAAGTCGTCAGCATAAAGATGGTATTTAAGTGCTGTAATACGGATGGCAAATCATTGATGTACAAGCAGAGAGAAGAGGACAGAGTATACTACCTTGAGGTATTCTATGATGAAGAGTTCTCAGAGAGGAGTCAATACCAGAAACAGACACATATTGCAAGCGGCCAGTTAAATAACTTTGAATCCAACTGACAGAGGAGTCTGAAAAGTTGTAGAACGTCGATAGTTTGCGTATCAGAATATTGTGATTTATAGATTGAAAAGCTTTACTGAAATCAAGAAGTGTAAGAATTGTTATGTTTCTATTGTCAAGAGCATATCGAATGTCATCTGTGATATGAGCTAGAGCAGTGGCGGTACTACGACCTTTCTGGAAACCTGATTGAAAGGGGTCAAGAAGGTTATGCGTTTGTAACTAAGAACGAATTTGATCGCTTACGACATTTTCTAGGGCTTTGGAAAGAGACGGTAAAATGCTAATAGGTCGAAGGTCGTCGGCACTGGTGATAACTTTTGTCTTAGGGAGGGGAAGAACTCTTGCAATTTTCCATAAAGTAGGAAAAGTGCTTGTGGTAATCGACAGGTTAAATAAGTTCGTAATGGGAACAAGTACAAATGATAATATTTTTTAAATTAATTCTAGAGAGATTTCATCTGCCCCTGTCGCTTTGGATTTTATTCTGTTGATTGCTTTCTCAACTGTCAGCGGACTCACGCAGATCATAGAGAAAGAAGTTTGGTTTTGGGGGCACATTAATTTTTTGTTAGGCAGCCAGTTACTCTGTATGATTGATGGGTGTATGTCACAGACACGCTCATTTAGTGAATCAGGTGCAATGTGCATAACTGCATCATCTACAGAATGTTTTTTACCTATGATACCTAAAACTTTTAATTTAATCCACATTTGATTCTGATTTTCTCTGTTGATACGCGTATCATATGCAAATTTCAGCTTAGCTTTGCGTACGGCTTGGGTTCAGCGGTTTCGAAGCACTCTATAGGCTTCAAAACTTACCTGGGTAGTAGAGGGGTTGATTTTAAGGTCTCTCCGATATTTTCTATAAGCTCCATCGCGACTAGCCATTAAGTTCAATAGTTCATCTGTAATCCACAGGGTAGGAGGGCGAGAGACAAGTTTTCTTTTTATGGGAGCATGAACGCTATAAAGGTGAAGAATTAGCGAGTTAAGATAGGAAAGTCGATCATCGACTGACGGGAACAAATTTGTTAAATGCCATGGTAAGGAGGCAGCATCTGCCAACAGAGCATCATTTTCAATCTTGTTCAGTTCTCCATACGATATGATTTTCGGTTTAAACTTGGGCAATTTTATCCAATATAAGATCGTGTCTGGAAATCCCAGGAACCGCAAACTGACCAAATTTAAAAACTCTGCCCATGTTTGTAATAAGAATTAGATCGAGAAGACTGTCACATGTGGCTTCATGGAAAGTAGGATGAAGAGGGCAGCCAGAAAGATTTAATGATGTTATAGTATCCTTGAATTTTGACACTTCTGCCTTAGAGGAAAAAAGATCGAAATTTAAATCGCCAAGAATGAGGCAATGCCTATAGAGTGGGAGAAATTTACTTATTTCTTCTTCAAAATTCCTGAAATCAGCTCGTGGGGGTCGATATGCTACTGCTAGCAGGATTTTCTTATTCTCCACTTTAATTTCCAAAATGATATATTCGGTACGAAATCGATATTCACTCGGTGATTGAGCTAGAATTTTTGCATTGATATCATGACGTAGATAAATTCCTACTCCGCCCGATCCCTTTGAAACCCAGTTATTGCGATAAAATTTGAAATTATGCAAACATAAAAGATCATTTTTAAAACTAGGCTTCGTCCAAGTTTCGCTAACCGCTACTGCATGTATATTATCAACTGAATTAAACAGAATTTTAAATTCCACAAAATGTTTTAGTAAACTTTGCGCATTGATGTGTATCGCATTAAAGCTGTGTCTAGAGATTTCGTTAAATTCACTTTGCAACAAGGTAACTGTCTCTAAATGACGAGAAATCTTTGGTTCCTCTACCTCCTCGAATGCAGAAAATATTTAACAAAATTTTGAAAATACAACAGAAATGTTTGCGTCAATGGAGTCAACTAATTTCAGCGAAGACGTCATTGCGTTGATAAGACGTTAATACAATGTGTTTCTTACTAATATTATGTCAAAAACTAATAATTAAAAACTAACTGAACGATACAAACTAATTTTTATGTTCTCATGTGCACGTTGAAAACAGACAGAATTTTAAACTATATTTCAACGAACTTTTCGCTAATGGGCGTTAATGTGAAATGTTTTCAACTATGACATAGATTTCCCTTTATATGCGTTTTTCTAAGACGACATATTAGGCTTATTGAGAAATACAAATTTAACAGTGTAGCGATGGGCAGTGTTAAAGAAGAAAAAATGCGCAAAACAAAGAAAGAAGGAAAGTATTCTTTATTTTCATTCTTACATGATGATCAAACGACGCGTAGGAATCCGATGTACGTTATTACCTACATTATGTGGGAAAGTATGTAGTACCAATAAATTGGAAAACATATTAGCAATATTTTAATATGGTTCTTCATCTGAAATAGCTAGTTGTAAGTAAGCAAATTTTAATTTCAGGTGCATGATGCCTAAAAAATGTTTATAAGTTAAGAAAGGGGAACTTCGTAAACAAGTTTAGTTGTGTTTCCAAGGTATTTAGAATGTTATTTTTCAAAACTCTGGATTGACGCGTGAAGTTGTATGTTACGCGTTACACTTTGTTTCCGAAGTTGTAACTGGATACAGATTATGTTAGATTACTTTTGAGCTCATATTGATATTTTATTTTTTTATTTATATTTATTTTATTTTTTTTTTATGGCGTGGCGAGATCTGTAAATAAATTGCTTCCTAATTTGCCTTTTTAATGGTGAGTTTTCTTTTGAGTGAAACAATGAAAACCCATGTTTTCATATTTTCCAAGAACATTTAAATGCGCGTTTTAAATACTTCTGAAATGTTCCATTGGGTTAATTACAGAAAAAATGTGTAATGTGATTGGTGAAGAAGTTAGGAACTTTCCAAACGAGGCAAGAGGAACTTTCTGGAATCCTTTCTTGAAGAGTTTAATGTCTTGATTTTTAGCCAGAAAAGGAAGTTGCTTTGTTGTAGAATGGATTAGTACACTGAAACCTAGTTTATCCGAAACTCGTTTATCAGGATTATCCGGAACGATTTTCCAAAATAATAAAGTAACTTAATTTTTCGGCAATTTGAAAATACATCGTATGCAAATGAGCGCGTCTAATTAGTTCTCCGCAATGTAAATGTGTAATGTTGTACTGTATTTGCCCTCTACCTGTACTCTGTACCTTATCTCAACAATGATAAACCGTTTTCTTACTGTATTTGTGTATTTGCAGGTGCTTATAACCTGAAAAAGTCGTAAATCTGGTTTATTCGAAACGGATCGGGTAAAGTCCGAATAAACGAAGTTTTAGTGTAGTACGAAATCGTAGGTAGAATGTACACATTTTCTAGTGTGTAAAATAAAGCATGATAAATAGCATGGTGAATTCTTATTCTAGGAAGTGTATAACAGGTTCCATATATGGTTCCAGATAATGTTGCGTAATTCTGCGTCAAGTTTGACAACAAACGCTGCGTTTAGATTAGGTACTAATCCCAAATAGCAATTTTAACCTCTGACTGAAGTGAATGAAAATTCCTTTTACAAGTGTGAGAATTTGATTCAAGCTCAGCACATCAAGCTTAAAATATATAACCAAGGTTGAATCAAGCAGTCTAGTTGACACGAAGTAAGGTTCAAATAGCTGTAAAAGGACAAGAATAACACGCAGGTTTTAAACAGAATTCAAGCACTCGTACTTGTCATATGAAGGTCATTTCAGGGTTGTATCATGCTGTAGTTAGGTGGTTTCGTATTTGTAATGACCATGATTGTATTACCAACACTGAGCGCAACTTACTAAGATACAGTAGACATTTTTTACATTTGTCTGCGGTTGGATTTAACCTTAGAAACATTTGATTTACAGTTCGTCTCTTTATCCACTACACAGCTTGGAAATCTGTTGAGAAAGATTGCGGATTATGCACTCAATTAACTCGGACATGGAATAGAGTGTCACAGAGAATATTTTTATTATATAGTTTTAAACATTGAGCATGTAGGAGTTTTATGTAGAACCTGCTATTTTCTCATTGCACAAACTTTCCTAGCACTTTCTACATGTTAGCTCATCAGAGCGCAAAAGATGACTGTAGTAAAAGAGCGGGAGCAGACGCAGTTTAGCTTACAACGAAAGAGTCCTGTCACGTGATGGGACTTCCGTGTCCTGAACTGAGACGACAGTGCAGTGCAACGAAACAAATTTAAAATAGATTTCAAGTGTAACAAGTCTCCTCGTATAGTTGGTTGTTCCTAAAAGCGTGATTTAGGCTAGTTACAAAAACCAGCAACAATGGGTTGTTCAAACAACTCATTGACGTTGTTCCAAAAAAGGTTATTTTCTGTTTTTATTCAAGTTCAAAACAACATTAAGTTTGACAAGCTCAAAGCAAGTGACTGACAATGTTTTTACAAGCTGGTATACTATCTGTGAAACGTTCCCTCCTGCAAGCTGGTAAAGTAGAAACCACTAAGCGAATTTTTGGATTACATCAACAGCATTGCAATCCAAGCTTACAGCAACCTTCAGCAGCGGAAAGCTTGGGTAAGACTGCTATTAGGGAAGAAATTTGTATAAAGAACCTATTATTTTGAGTCAGATAAAATTATAACTATTTACTAGCCTTAAGAAACATGGCATAGATAAGACATTTGAAAATGGTACAGCTTTCTGCCTTAAAAATATAAGTATTATTAGGAATAATATTGAAATAAAAATATGTTTGGAGTATTGGTAGTTGAGGAGTAGGAACACGGTTTGAGCACGATTATCATATATTAGTATCTGGTAAGCATCTAAATATGTTTAAAATTCAATACTTTTCTATGTTATGTCTTTGCTTTGTATGTTCCAAGTTAGATCTTGATGGGTGATTAATACACGATACTTGTTTATATTTTATACTGTAGATTTATTGGTGGTTCCAAATAGCATTGCGGAAGGAGTAAGTAACCAGTTCGTCCAACTCTATTTCGACTCTTACAGCCTAAGCAAAAATTGTAATAAAATGGTCATTTTCTAAGTTTTGAACACTCGCCATTTTGAATAGGGGCAACACATCTATCCCAGAGTCGATCTAGAATTTTTCTCATCAAGACCTTTCAAACGATATATTACTCGACCAACTTGCAATTTGAAAATTTTGATTTGACTCCCTCCTATCCCACTCCGGGGGGTCCGAGGTAGAATTATTTTAGCTTAAAATGTTCGTCTCTCAAAATAATGGAATACGTGTTTCGACATTTTCTCATATTTCCATTGGTTCCGGAGAAAAATGGGTGGGGACAGACTTTTAGGAGGGGATAAATTTGAAGATTTCTCGTGGGAACGCTGGAACTTTGAAGACGTTACTGCTTAAGAAATGAATAGTACATGAAATAATTTTGCTAAATGAGTATTTTCCCACCTTGTACACTCCTCTTCGACTCCTACAGTCTAAGCCAAAAATTTTAATAAAATGGTCATTTTCCAAGTTTGAACCCTCGCCATTTTAAATAGGGGCAACATATCGATCCCAGAGTTGATCTAATTTTTTTCTCTCATCAAGACCTTTCAAATGATATATTACTCGACCCCCCCCCCCTTGCAATCTTAATTTCTTGAGATGACCCTCCGGGCGGGGGGGGGGGGGGTCAGAGGTAGAATTATTTTCGCTTACAATGTTCATCTTTTAAAATAATGGAATACGTGTTTCAGTATTTTGTCTTGTCGTATTTTTATTGGTTCCGGAGAAAATGGGGTGGGGACAGACTTTGTGGACACCCTGTGTATATATATATAAATATATAAATATATATATGTATGTATGTATGTATGTATATGAACCTAAGTTCTCAAGCTACAAAATAAATGATGAGATATATGTATTTTGTTGAGTTTTCAGTTATCAGTAGTACACTATTAACATTTTGATGCATCCTTTTTTTTAAAAAAAACGAATACAAATTGAAGTACCTCCCAATATTAAAGTATTTTAATAAATCGTTTTAAATTACACTATGCACTTCCAGGGAAGATAATGGGTGAAGTGAATAAAAAAGAAGCAAATGCTCGAAAGTGTTTACTCGCGAATAAAGTATTCTTTCGCCTGAGCTGAATTAAAGCTTGCTTTTACTTCTTCTTGCATCATCTGAGAGTTTACTTCGAAGTTATTTTTATTTACTATTATTTAAATAGATGCTTCTAAGTTTCGAGCATTTACTTACCACAGAAGTATTTACTTTCAAAGCACAAGGCATTACTCCTGATGGAAATTATACTCTCTTTTTCTTCACTTAATCCCAAGAATTTACTCAAAAATAGGCATTTATTTATTAATTTATTTATTTAAATTTACATCATATAACAGCTAAAAGCCGCATTAGATACAGTCCAAAATACATAAAGATACAGTGACAACATTTAATTTAAAAAACAATATTATAGTTAAAATACCCATAGTGAAATTTATTTTACATTGGATAGGTTAGCTTTTATCTCTATCAGAGAATAACCTTCGCCAGATATAAGTATTTTTTTAACTTCAGATTTAAAGTTCTTCATTCCTAGACTTTTGATATGATTTGGTAGCATGTTGTAAAATTTTGGACCCTGATACTTATATGAGTCTTTATATTTAGTTAACCTAACTTTTGGGAGTACTATATCATCTCTATTTCTAGTGCTGTAAGCATGAACATCTGTGCCAGTCAGAAATTCATCAATATGAGCCTTTACATAGATTATTGATTGATATATAAAGGCCGATGGAACAGTCATGATATTTAACCTTTTAAAGCAATTCCTGCAAGTTTCACGACTAGGAAGACCATACATAATTCTAATTACCTTCTTTTGTATCTTAAATACAAGCTTCCAACCGGGTGAAGAACCCCAAAATATTACACCGTAGTTTATATGGCTATGAAACAATGCATGATAAACCATACATAAATATTTTAATGAGATACATCCACGTAGCTTACGTAATAGATATAAGCTTTTAGATAATTTGTTTATTAGCTGGTCAATGTGAAAGTAGTGTCAATATACATACCTAACAACTTCACATGTTTAGAAGAATTTCGATCTATAATATCTTTCTTTAAGGATAATAAAATATTATCTGTTCTATCAACATTAATTTTCAATTTATTTACATGAAACCAATTTATCATTTCATTAAATTCAATTTGGTTATGTTTTCTCAAGTTTTCTAGATTAACATGTCCCATTACAAGTGTCGTATCATCCGCATATAAAACAGGCGGTACATGCAACACATTTGGAAGGTCATTCATGTATAACACAAACAACAGGGGACCCATAATGGATTCATTCCTCTATTCGTAACTCTGAAACCAGATAATATACCGTTTACCCTAACAGCCTGCATACGATCCATCAAATACGACTGTATTAATTTCAAACTCAAGTCAGTCAACCCAAAATATTTCAGTTTCTCTATTAAAATACAATGTGAGACCGAGTCAAATGCCTTACTTAAGTCTAATAAGGTTACCGAAGTTATTCTATTTTTTTCGTAGTTGGTTAGGATCTCTCCAACAACTCTTTCAATGGCATCAATAGTGCTAGTACCTTCTCGGAAGCCATATTGGCAGGGATTTATCATTTTCTTTAACTTAAGATATTCGCGTAATTGGTCGGTCATTATAATTTCAAAGATCTTAGAAACTATTGGGACTAATGTAATTGGTCTATAGTTTTCAGGTAATAACTTATTACCCTTTTTGAATATAGGAACAACAATAGATCATTTAAGTATATCAGGAAACATGCCACTCAATACTGATCTATTATATAACTCACAAAGATATGGGGCAAATTATGTCAACAACATGTTTCAAGAGAAAAGCGGACATACCAAATGCATCCTCAGAATGGCTAGCCTTTAGTTTTTTTGCAGCCAATATTATACTAGGAATGGTAATGCTACGAAATTCAAATTTACCCTGAAAATTTGGGAGCATCACATTATTTATTTGATTTATCCTATTTATACCGTGTTGACCAAAATTGTTTTCCACTGCCTTCACAAAATATTAATTTAAGGCATCAGCTGGTATTTCAATATTTTCATTATCTTTCTTGCGACTACCTTCTTTGTTTATTATTGTCCAAGCCTTGGAATTTTTCTGTTTTGCTTCCTTTATTTTTTTATCATTGTACTCTATCTTTGCCTTTACAATTTGTTTTCTGTAATATTTTTTTAATTCCCTAAACTTAAAATTTGCATTAGGTTTTCCCAATTTTATCTGTATATACCAATACGCTAAGACTTTCTTCACTTTTAATACCGGCAAGGTGTACCAATTCGATATATTCGATTTTTTCTGGTTAATTTTATTCTTACGTATCATAGGACAATAAATTTGTATACCAGTCTGAATGGTTTCTAGAAAAGTCTTCCATGTAATATCTAAATCCATGTGTTTACACAAAATTATTTCAAAATCTTCAGATTCCAAAAAATTTCTTAAATCAAGAATATTACCAACATGTAGTCTTCTAAACGTTATCGTGGTTTGTTTGTCATTCAAATGATTCATTCCAATATTAGTTTCATAAATCACCCAAAGTGCAAGGTGATCCGTAATAGGAGGAGATATAGTGCCACAGTGTAATTTACCAGTACATGAATTAGCAGAAATGACATTATCCAGACATGCTTTGTTATGAGTAGGTAATCTATTCATCTGTGACCAATTAAGTGATTTAAGAACTGCGTTAAAATTTTTAACTTTAGGTAATTCAGCCTTTAAAATATCAATATTTACATCCCCGACAATTATTATTTCATAGTCATTATACCCAGAAACTTTCTCATACAATTTTTCAATCCCGTCATTAAACACATCAATATTAGCATCCGGTGTACGGTATAGCACAATTACAATTGCTTTTAAACTCTTAAATCTAGTACTAACAACCTCAAATTCTTTAGGTTTACATAATGTAGACATATCCATGTTCACATAATCAGTAATAACATCTTGTCTTATATATAGTGCAACACCTCCATAATTTGAATTTGGCCTATTATAATAGTTAAGTAACTTATAGTTAGTAGGTTTAAATATTTCAATCATGTCTGCATTTAGCCAATGTTCATTAATGGCCAATAGTTGTACTGGGAATTCATTTAAAAGCAAATCACTTTTAGCTATCTTATTGGTGATTGACTGAACATTTATAAGTACAATTGACATAACATTTTCCAACATACAATTTTCATATTCAATGCACTTTATCCCTTTTAAATGTGAAATACAATGTTCAGCATTAGTTAAAGGGTTAGAGATAATATTCGTTTCAAGTGTCTGCAGCCTATTTACTGAAGAATTCGCTATCAGTTTCCCTGATCTATCCAAGTTAGGGGTATCTTTTGTTGTCTTTCTTTAATTTATTTTATTTTAACATTTACTAGATTAACTTCTTCCAATAATCGTTCACACATATATTTTTTCCCCAGAAAATTTAGGTGCATTCCATGGTTTGTATGGAATCTTTTTCCTATATTTTCAATATCAATTATCTTCAGATATTTAGATTTGTTCATTAGACCTTTGATCTTATTATTAGCCTTACTTATTTCCACATTTACGATCGACTATTTCGGTAGGTCATAACGTGTGGGAATAGTGAACAATATTATTATTTCCTGGGCATGTAACACCATATACCTCTTTAGTTGTTTTATAAATATTTCCGCTATGTTACGATAAATATCATTAGCACCCGCTAATAATACCTTAATTTCAGTCCTATTTTCCATTTTACTTGTGGTTTCATTTCCAGATGAATTTATGTCTAATATTTCTAGCGCACCAGCATTTGGTTTAATTAATCCCAATACATTTAACACGCCTAACCTTTTAAGTATTTGAGATAGTCCTTTACCATGACTGTCCGCAGTTATATTAACTTGCACGTGGTTTAGTGATGTTGGATCGATCTCTACTCTTACACTCCTATTTGTGTGTTCTATAGATTTAACCCTTTTTTTTTTAGGATTCATTACCATTGAATACGAACCTTCTTTATTTTGAGTAATAATTTTACTCTCCTTACTTTTAATAAGCATTTCAATTTCATTTAAGCATTTGGTTATTTGCTCAATTTGGACCTGTATCTCTTCGATTTCCTTGTTAGGATCTTTATTCTCTTTGTTGACATTTATATCAATTTGTGGATTTTTTACACTTTCGTCCATTACCTTATGTTGTACTATTTTATCGTTAACAATGCGTATAAGCTTATCTTCCAAGGTTTCAATACCTAAATCTAAACTTAAGATATTTGTTTGAGTATATTTATCTTCCATACTAGGAGAGGATGCTGTCAGGTTTAATTCAACCTGTATATTTTTATCTATTGTTGGTGTATTCACTTCCATTTTTTTTATATTCACTAATATCATTTGTCTCACTTATAGTACCAGATACTGAATTTTCTTGTGTGAGTAATGCTGCAGTTTTTATGTCATCCAACATTCTAATTGATTTTTCAAACGAGTTCATTTCTATTTCACTTTCCTCGTCTTTATCAATCGGACTATTTACTTGATTTCCTTGTATGAATGACTTATTAAGTATTGAGATCCTCGAATTCATTGGACTACTTTGTCTTTCTACAGTAGTTACTGGGCTATTGAAATCAATACCATCAAAATCATCACAGTATTGTAACAAATTATTTCCTCGACTTGGTGTACTGTGATTCATTTTGATCCAAACTGTACATATATTAATAAATACGATAATCAATTTAAGTTATATTTACTTATAAGTGGCTTCTCCCTGTGAAAAACAATATGATTCACATTTAATGGTTACTTCCTTTTGCATATTTTGATTCGTGTTGAGCTGGATATATATTTACAAGCAAATAATTTAAATAAGAAGTGTTACCAAGTCATGAGTCTAGATATATTGTTAATATAGTGAGACAATATCGAATAAAGGGAAATTATTACTGTAGTGATGGATACACGTGCCGTGGTAAAAGATCTGGATGATATATGTTAAAGTCGTGTTTCCTCGGGTCCAAAGTAGAGGAGAACATAGTCATTAGATGTTGGAGAGGAGTGTAGGTAAACATAGGCGGCGAGTCAAGTGTGCTATCAAGAATGGTGGTATCCATTAAGATAGAATTGCCGTTTTCTATGCCTTTAGTGATATATTTGGTTCGTAATGATTCAAGATGCTGTAGAATAGTCGCAAATGAGATTCATACAGTGCAGCTGTTGGGGACGGCAATCTAATCCTGAAGGCCAGTCGGAATGCATGTCTTTCAATTATTTGTGATCGGTTATAAAACGCTTCAGATGCGGATATCCAGGTTGTGTGCCTGTGTAAAGCAGGGAAGTGGTGGCTCATCAGATGAAGTTGGTGAAGTTCAACTTCACTTATTATTTTGATATGCATTAACAAAAACTAAATAGGCATTAATAAGTATTAATTGGGCCAGAAAGTCAGTCAACATTATCTAAGATCGGATAATGGCATTATCAGTATTATGTCTAAGCCAAGAAATCCCAGGATAAATGTTAATGAACAAGGATAGTAAGAACGTGTTGATGGATTTTGGTAGTATTTCACCTATTATTTGTGCCACGAGCTGCCACTGAAGCAGGTTCTCATAAATGCTTTGTAGCTTTTTAGGACCGTCTCTGCGTGTAATCCCCAAGATGTGCCTACAAGTCTGTTTAGTAGATTGAGTCTGAACATGGCTTGAACCGGGAACCATGAACTGTGATGTTAAGTAGATTTTGATTTCGTAGTATTTTAGATCTTTTGTATTGTATAAGGAGTTTTGTAGCGTTTACTTTGAGTTTCCTTGGGCGGCTATGATCCCATGTAAGCTATGATCCCAATTCTGTAATCCACATTTAGACCAAGTCGGAAGTTTGGATTAAATTAAAGCTAAAGTGAACATTATACGTGGCGTTAAATTGTACATTGAATACAGTCTGGCTGCGTAAGTGACTTGCTTGAGTATATGGTCTCTCAAGAATGGATGAGTATTTTGAAGAACTGATACTGAATCGTAAGAGGTCTTCGAATGTTCCAGGTTCTCGCAGAGAATTATTGGATGCAGTCGAGCTATCAGCTGTTCTTAGTAATACAGTCAGTTCTGGGCGTATTGGTTTGGGATTTGGTTTGTTCTTACATTTGTAGGAGTAGGTTGGATGAGCCTCAGAGCAAGTACTACACTTAGGTGGTTTTTCTAAGTTAAGACATGTGGTTATATTGTGATTCTGTGCACAATATCCACAGATCGAAGTACTCGGACAATTTTCTGTCGCATGATTGTTTTAAGTCTGACACTTCTCGCATCTCACTGGTAAAGGTGGTGAAGTCTTAGATGCCATTCACCAGCATATCATCTATAGTTTCTTTTGAAGGTGTTAAGACTAATCATATATGTGGGACCCGTTTTACCAATAATTCACGGCAGCGTGTAACTGGAGGGGTATATATACTGGATACTTGACACCATCATCATCAACTCGAAGACTAGAAACAGGGTACTGAAGTAGTGCTCGATCAATGTTGAAGAAGCCTCAGGTCTCTCCCACTCTTTCGTCTTTCGGAGTAAGTGTAATTGTCAGGGGCAGTGTTAATTCGAGAAGTAGGGATGACGGGCCTTGTCTTCAGAGGCCATCGGCGTTAGGAAGAACGACCTAAGTTTGAACCAAAGTCAAGATCTTCGCCGCAGATGTCAAGGTTCATCGCCACAGTTCTACAGGTATGTGAATGGGATCATTTACGTCTTACGCCCGTCATTCATATTATTATTCTGATTCTCTCTACTTTCCGCCATTTGTGTATTAATTGTGTTATCCTGTACATAAATGAATGGGTGTTATTGCCGTCGTCTTCCATTCAATCGTAGTTGGTTCTCACCTTAAAACTCCCATAGATATTTTAAACTAACTCGAAGTGTTTTTGTACTTACAATATTTAATCCTCGCTGTAAGACAGAATGCTCTCCAATTTAAATAGTAGGATATTAGTTCTTTAGTTACCTAGACCGAAAGTAGAAAGAAGTGTTCTTTCTCTGTTGCAGTGCAATAGTAACAAATCTCAGGTAAGCTACGCTCCGTTTTCAATTTTTTTTTTCTCTCAACGTATCGAGAAATTTAATTATATATTTAAAGAAACTTATATCAAAGCACAGAAACTCGAAGGGATATAGAACTAGTTTCAAATTATTACGACTCCAAGTACGAATGGCAGTCTGCAAGGAGGGAGAACTGTAGTCACCACCAGTTAAGAGTGGTCTGGAAATTCTAATGTATTTTAATTGAATTGAATTTTGAATTTATTTGAAGGCCTTTAGGCAACTCTGGCTCAGGCCGTACGGATGATGATGGGATGAATTGGTGGAATGAAGAAAGTGGGAGAAAACGGGAGCACCCCAAGAAAACCCACGCACACGGTGTTTGTTAACCACAAAGATCACATGGCATAAGCAGGGATCGATCCGACTACGCCTAGCACTAGAGGTGAGCGCTCTACCAATGAGCCACCGTGCCCCCATGTATTTTAATTATATGTTTTGGTAACAAGAGATTCCTTCAAAGGTAAGGCACGGCTACAAAGGGGAATCTGACTACAGAGAAGAAAGAGGTCTTACAGAAAGTATTTTCGTTCTACCTACTTTACTTTGGCCTTTATAAAGGATATAAAACTTTTAGGGTAGAACCTGTAAATTGATTATCAGAGGTCATTATGTAATAAAAAAAATTCCTAAGTACAAACCGGTCCTTACAAATTCGGAGCAAAGGTTCTAGAAAAATAACACTATGAAAAAGAAGAGTTGCTACAACTGAAAAATAGGACTTCCTTCAGAGAGGTACGCCAAAATAACAGAAAAACAATGAGAATAATAAAGAAACAAATTTGTTTGGAAAACCAGTTTGTACACGCTGGAGCACTACACTTATACAGAGGTAGATTACTCAACACTAATGCAAAACTGGCGACGTTTTACCTCTTATCAAAGGTTCACATGCAACCAAGTCCGGAGAGTAATTTACCGCCGTGGTACCACAGTTTCGAGATGCAACAAGATATTTGCAAAAATAACACATTTTCTCATGAAATTGTTACCTTCTGTACCGGAATGGCTTGAAGACACTTTAGATTCTCTGCAGAAAATCAGAAAAGTTAAAAGAAATAATCCAAACGACATTACGTGGTATAGATTTTTTAAACTTATATCGAAGCACAGAAACAGAAGCTCGCAGGGACACAGAACTAGTTTCAAATTATTAAAATTCCAAGTACGAATGGCAGCCTGCCGGGAGGGAGCACTAGAGTCACCGCCAGTGAAGAGTGGTCTGCAAATTCTGATGTATTTTAATTATATTAGTTTTGGTAACAAAAGATTCCTTCAAAAGAAAGGCACGGCTATTGGAACATCTGTTTCTGTGCCGTATAACTGATAAAGTCCATGTGAAATATATACTTGATTCGTAGATGACGTCGTAGGAATATTTCCTGAGACGGAAGAAGAACTTATGCACTTTACACAGAAATGAAGGAGGACTTGAGTTCATACTTGACTCGAGCCAAACTAAGATTAAGCTCGTGGGACGTTACAATAAGGAAGAGACAAAACGGACGTACATTTTAAACCTACCACGGAACATGAAAATTTATAAGCAGACTCAGCATATCCAACTGCCTCAAAACTCGGTGATTACGAGTCAGGGGTACGTATAAAAATAATTATAGACAGTGAAGAGAAACTCATTAAGAGAACTCATTAATCATTTATTGCTAGAGTCTACAAGAAGAGAATAGTTCAAACATTACAAGAACTTTTGGAACCAGTTCGCAAAAAGACCAAAAGGAGAACAAAATGTGGAAACAGCCATTTTCCTAGTAGAATACCACCCAAACTATGAGAACAAACTAATAAACTAATCCAGAACTTCTGGAAAAAATTAAAGAAAATATGACAGAGAAAACTGGTACCTGGGGATGTCACAAGACCCACCGCTGTTCATATACAATAAATCGAGGAACTTTTAACAGTACCTAACCTAAGCAACCTTCACAAAATATAGCTGACGATATGCTAGCTTTCATATAAAAGAAAGGCAGCTTAGTAGAACTTAGTTAACAGCATACCAAACTACACAACAGAAGATACTGGGCGTTTCGAGGACCAAAACCTATGAGTAAATCCAAGAAAAAAGACAGGTGGAAGAAAAAAGCAGATGGAAGTCCCTATATTAATCAATTGAAGGATGAAATTACAGAATTACACCACCAAATAAACCGAAAGAGAGTAACAAGAAACCTTGATCCCTGAAAAGAAAGAGAGGAAGCCACAATTAATGTTTCAAAAATCAAGAAGCAGAGAGCAGGGACAGAAAGTGGATGGGTGACCGTAAAACTAAACATTCAAAAATGGAGAGTGATAATCGAAATTGAATAAAATTCTAAAACCAGACACAAAAACAAATGGATCCGAATATAGAGTTTACAGGAAAACCGAAGAGCCTATGAACTCGTAAGAAATCCATAAATGAAGAGCAAACAAACAAAAGTTCACAAGTCCATTTTTAGATATGTTTTTTTACATCTTCTTAAAACTTTAAAGAAAAGAAGCTGTAGTGAATCATGCAAAGTGATTTATCAAGGAAGTACATATTATGATGGGATAAGTACTTCTATCAGAAAATTACTTTGTATTATTCAATGTAGCTCTTCATTCAGGTCTTAAAACGAACAGAGCTTTTTTCATTTAAAAATGGACTTGTGACCTTTTGCTTGTTTGCTCCTCAACATAGGTGTCTATTTTGGCCTGACCTCCACTCCACCTCCCTCCAGCTCTGACCTGACCCTCCACCTCCACTCCATATCACCCTCCAGCATGGAGTTCGCCATCCACCTCCACTCCACATCACCCTCCAGCATGGAGTTCGCCATCCACCTCCACTCCACATCACCCTCCAGTATGCAGTTCGCCTCTCCACCTCCACTCCACATCACCCTCCAGCACGGAGGTCACCACCACCACCACCTCCACTCCAACTCCCCTCCAGCTCTGATGTGGCCCTCCACCTCCACTCCAGCTATGATCTGCCCCTTCACCTCCACTCCAGCTCTGATCTGGCCATCCACCTCC
>JAGDQP010010730.1:26311-54956 GCA_022664845.1 Lepisma saccharinum
TCGGAAGTATAAATAATTGCCTATGTTATATAGTGGAGCATGAAGAAGGGGAAGGTATACTTCTGAAACTGTTACGCTTTAGTTTCTTTTTGTGTTATTACCGTATATTTAGTCTTGTCAAAAAAACATGTTTTTCTTTATTAAAATAGTTTCATAAAAGATTTGTCTAGTTACCCAGCCATATCTACTGGACTGATTTTTTATTATTTAAAAATATCTTTGCATTTAGTATTGATGCTTAGCTTTATCATCAAACATTCGCAAACCCCTTTTCCAGTAGTGGAATGGAGGGTACACACGGGTACCCACCTAATATTTTAAATCACAGCGTGTACCCACCTTAGTGCATAAATATACTGGAACGTGTTTTCAAATCCGGAGTTTTATTAAGCAGCGTGTACCCCAAACAAATGTTACCATTCCAACCCTGCCCTTTTCGGCTTCAAAATGAAAGGGAAGGTTCTGTTGTAATATCTTGTGTCCCCTTTTCTCAAGAGTTCAGTACCCAGTTGCTCTCTCCCGAACTCACTTGGCGGCGTTTTGTCATTTTATGGGTCGAAGAGAGCCCCTAGCTGTTCCTCCCTTGTTTTAAAAAAGAATACTTTTAACACTACCCTATATTCATACATAGAAATCTGTGATATGAAATAGCATCCAGCTGTGGGTTGTATTTACAGGGTGAAGCAATAAGTGAGTGAGACATTAAGAAATAATCTTTTTATTTTTTTTTTTTCTAATTGACCAAAAAATACCAAATCTTTACATTACCCTTCAAAACATCCTCAGCTCACAGAATTACCCGAAAATCGAGTAATTACCCGCCAATTGGCAACGCTGGTAACAAAGTGCTGCCAATGTGTGTGGAATTGCACAAAATGTGTGGAATTTTGACAGTTGTATGTAATTTGTGTGGAATGGAATGCTGTGTGGATTATTGTATTTCCGCTGTTCCTCTATACAATTTTACATATTTCAGTCTTTGCCTATTATAGTTTTATTTTATTTATTTAATGTTAAGTGATCAATCCATTTAGAAAAAAATACATTTTCATTAACGGTGTAAGCTGCACATGGAATGACGTCTGAGGGAGTACGTACCTCGACAAAACACTTTTGGGGGAAAGGGTGATGAATATAGCAGCTAGGGATTTCGTGTAGGTACCATTTCAGTATTTCCTTTCACTTTTTCCATTTGACTGCCTTGATTTCTGAATGTGGTATGGGCCGATCATAGGTGTATGCATATGTGTCATCTAGAACAGGACAAAACGGATGGAGTATCTGATTACTCCTACTTGGTGGCAGCTGTAATATCAATGAACGGCAACAGATGATCACTTTTGTTTCAAATTCTTTTTTGCGCTCTATATCTTGTGTATACCTGCCGCGCCACCCTATTCTTTTTCTGTGTGTGTGGAAATGTGTGGATTTCGAGCAATGTTTTGTGGATTTTGCACATATGTATAGAGTAACTGCAGTGGGAATAGTTTAATCCTGCACTAGGCAAAATATATAGTGAAACAAAAGGAAAAGCACATTATTCCACGTTTTAAGAATTGTTAATGAGTAGGAAGCAGGACTCGAACACACGTGCCTCCCCAGTGCTGATCGAAAGTAACTACTGGACTATGGGATTCACTTGATAGAACTGAATGGAGAGTGATTCCTTTCAGTTAAGAGGAGTAGATTCAAGGAGCAATTTTAGACTTGTGCATTCGGAAGGTCGTGGGTTCGATCCCAGCAGCCTACAATCCTGACTGAGGGTTGGTTTTCCAGTTTCTTTTTTCAGTAGCATGTTATGATGGTATTAATTATAGGCCCTTTGTGTCGGATATGGCATCGGATACATGCCCCCATGAAAAAGGGGGAACACAATGACATTCCATTTATGAGCATATAGACTATAACACGCACAAAGTCGATCTACCATCTTTCTTTAGTTAGGAATAAGTATTTTTTTAATATTTGAACGTATACGAATAAGTAGATTGTTTTTGTTGCTTTGATTGCATAGCTTTGATACGGTTGTTCAAAGCCATGGTTACATTGGGCGGGCGTGAGAGTGATTATTATTATTATTATTATTATTAGCATTCGTATTATTTTAGCAGTCTTTTTCGGCAAACATAAACACTGGTCTGGAGAGAGAAGGTCAAACCAAGGACATTCAAAAGGGGGAACACGATGACATTCTATTTTCAAGAAACAGGACGCCGCAGGTGACGATCTCTTATTAGGGAAAACTAATATAATGACTCATGTCGGTTGGTATTCGAAGCAACGCTATGACTAGTTGTGTCTGTAGTAAAGTATATGCATTTCTTAATTGTTTAACATATACCAACGGGGAAGGGGAAACTCACTCAAGTTAACCTGCAACGATTAATAATTTGGCGGGTAACTAAGAAAATAATAAAAAAATAGCAGTCCTCACCACGAACAATATTGAAATAAAGAAGAGAGTGTAAAGAAATTCAATACAGAAGTATTATTTTCCGTTCAAATTATTATAATCCAATCAAATTGTGTTTATACCAGAAAAGTTGTGAGGTAGTTTTTATTTCTTCCATTCTATATGTTCTTTGGGGTGTTAAATCCGAATCTGATGTTTGCTAACAAAATTTCGTGACGCAACATTGAAAAAAATGGAAAAAAGTAAAAAATCTCAGTTTTGGTGGTTTTTTGCTTATAATATTAACTTTTCGTAAATAATCTCCCCATTCAAAATGAAAATACATAACATTTCCTACAAATGTTACTAAATAGGATTTTTTTCTCCAACGAATCGTTCAGGCTCAAGCGCTAGTTGAAAATTGGCGTATTTGATTTGCCTCCGCAAAAAAAGAAAAAATCGAATTCCTCCCAGTTTTCTGCTCATACCTTATTCAGATCGAAAATGTAAAGGTATAGGTCGTTTTTTTTTCTTCAAAAATTACATACTGCTCAAGTTATTTAATGAAGTCGGAAATTGTACAGATTCAGTTGTACAGAGCCTGTGTTGAAAGAGCCATCCCGGCATTTGCCTTGTGTGACAGGAGAAACACCAGAAAAACCTCTGTCAGGATGGTCGGCCACTGGGATGGTCTGTTTCTTAAACAATTCGTACCAAAAAGTAAAAGATAATTTTATTTATGCATGACTAGAAAGAAAAGCATAAGGCGCGCCAATTGAGAAACTTATAGAGTAACTGAATATGACATAGGCATGCATACAAACAAAGTAAGGCCTTCTGTTCAATACTGTAAGTAGACACTTAACAGGAGGTGTACACAAAGCGTATGCAGCCCCCCCCCCCCCCCACACACACACATACAGACATGAAAAAAATAAAAATAAGGTCACAGATAGTAAGCAAACATGGTAAACTGAAAGCCATATAGAAATCCCTTCTATACATACGGGATACATACAGTTGAGTTTGATGCACTACACTCTCGAGTGGAAGAAGGACACACAGAAAAAGAAGAAAAATCTGCTCTGCACGGAGCTACATGCAGTTAAGGCCGGATTCATGTTTGGCGGAGAGAGTACAGATTAACGTCTGCTCCCATTTCTTTCTAATTGTGGTAGGTGAGTCAAGGTTCAAGATTTTCAGGATGCTGACCTGGAAGATTTCGTCACAGGTGCAGGCATAATATGAAGCGTTTTCAGGTATGGGGAGACCCAGAAGTTGTTATTTCGAGGAGTAGCGATGAAGAATACAGGGGAAAAGGTACGTAAGTCAAAAGCGGACAAAAACAAATTAAGAACACAATCAAATAGCCTTGGAGTTGAAGTTTAAATGAATTTAATTGCAGAACTAGGAGGGAGAGGGTAATGACAGACGAATTTCATATAGAAGAAATTTTGTGATTTCAATGTATTGGGTTCCACACTTTAAAGTTGCTGCTGTAAAACGTGACTTACCTCCCTTTTATCCTGGAGTTTTCATATATAATAGGTCAAATTTGAATAGACAGGAAAAGAAGCTGTTTTTGATGTGGACGTCTCCATATTGTTTTTCTGTATCTACCTGTTGTCCACTCGTGAGTTCATCTAACTATTTTTCTGCGTCAACTGATGATTTCTTACAAACCGAAATATTTAGTGTAAAATTGTGCACGTCAATTCTCTTAGGATAAAACGCAAGTACAATTCCTTTCCTGTCTATTCAAATCTGACCTACTATATTGTTTATCCGGCCTATTCCTATATGTAATTTATATATAACTGATGAGTATGTTTACCTAGGGCAGCTCAAAACAATGCCAAGTTGACGGATGAAGAAAATAGAAGATGTAAAATGAAGTTGAGCTCGTTTGGAAGACTAAACTTAATTTTCCAAAGCAAACTACCAATGTGTCTGAAGCGTACAGTTTATCAGTGTGCCTTACCTGTGGTGATGCACGGTTGTGAAACTTGGGGACATTTAATGCGTAACCGACGCAAAGACTAAGATTTATACAAAGAGGAATCGAGAAAGGCATGCTAGGAATAACTAGGAGGGGCATGAAAACAAATGAATGTATTTGTGCATAAAGAAACATAGAAGATTATAACCAAGACTGCGAAGAAGATAAAAAGGAGATGGGCTAGACAAACAGATGGAAGATGGACGACTAATGTACTATATTCGGTTCCCAGAGAAAAGAAACGACCGTGACGACATAAAAATACAAGATGGGTAGTAGATGAAATCAAACCTTTTTGAGAAGGTACATGAATGAGAATAGAAGCAGACTGAGATATGTGAGAAACAAGGGGAGGCCTTCATCCAGCAATGGACAGAAAACAGCTGATTTATAAAGTACATATAGGAGAACGCCGGATAAGCAATATAATAGGTGAAATTTGAAGAGAGAGGAAAGGAATTGTACTTATGTAGTATCATGAGAAAATCACGTGCACAATTTTGCACTTAACACTATACACTAGAAAGTCAGTTCAAATTTTCGCCCTCAGCCATCCTCAGTTGTAGAGAAGAAAAAATTCACTGAACACACGTGCACAACTGAAAGATATAAAGAATGGCGAACGTCCACATCAAAAACATTCGACGAAGTTCAGCGCGTGCGCAAGTACTGATGAGAAACGGGTTTCGGAAATGGTGTTTTGTGTTGAAAATTGAGCTGTGCACAATAAATTATTAAAAAAACTGGGATTCAGTAAGGAAAACGTAGTCAGGGAAGTGGAATACAGTATAGAAACCACAATCGAAGAAAGTGGGAAACAGAGTAGAAAAGGCAGCTCGAAAAAGTGGGATTTAGTATAGAAAACGGAATCTCAGAAAGTGTGATACAGTATAGAGAACGCAATGAAAAGCGAGAAGGTTGCCTAGCCGGTGGAATATAGTATTAATTCATTGATTAACAAGAATCCAGATACAGCACTAATGACTATTTTCCACTGAGTTGTCAAACAATAAAGATAAACAATCAATACAAAAAAAAAAAAAACATTACCTCAACTTAGATCAGATAACGATACCAGGTTTCTTATATAATGGTTAAATGGTAGAGCAAAATTAAGATGGCTTGAAACTCAGTTACACTGAGATGACAACCTGTACATTAGGGAACGCTGTACAATAGCATGCCTGGGTGTTCGAAGAGCGAACAGGTCATTACTGCGAGTAGATCTTACAGCCTTGAATTTGAAGGTAGAGCCATGGGTACAAGGATGGCCTATTCCTACGCCAACCTTTCCATAGGTAAGCTTGAACACGATTTCCTACAAACCTATCCGTTGATTCTTCTATATTGGATACGTTTTTCGGACGATGTGCTAATGCTTTGGTCTCATGGTGAGGCGAGCCTCAAAACAGCAGAACCAGTTTCGTGTTGTCCAGTTCACTTGGTCCATCTCAAACGCTAAAATCATATTCCTTGATGTAGATATCACTTTGGTAAACAACACCCTTACCTCTTCCGTTCATATAAAATCAACCAACAACATGCAATACGTACTTACATTATTCAAGTTCCCATCCTTGCCACACCAAAAGAGATGGTGGAATTCCCTTGCCGTCAGATGACAACGTCTGTATTCCACCATCTCCGCATCCGAAACTGAAACCAACCTCCAGAAGGCTCTAGTCAACCGAGGCTACTCACTTAACCCCGTAACCAAACAGATTCGACGTGCAGCCACACATATTCCATCTACTCCTTAACCAACACCAATCCGAATCCTCCGTCCTTAATCACACAATTTCGTCCTAAACTTACCAAGATCAAACAAATTCTGCATTCTCACTTACATATACTCCAATCTGACCCCGATACCAGATCTGACTTTCCCACCAAGCCGAGATTAGTTTTCCAGTATCCTCCCTACCTTAGAAATATCTTGGTCCATACTAACCCTTCGTCTCATTTGCCCTCAGTTTCCGCCCACAAATGTAAAAACGATAGATATAAACCCTGTCCCATCCTTATCACGGCTCCCTCTATCTCTATCAGCACAGTCGATGGCAAAACGTCATATATATCCTAACCTGTACACTTTGCCCGACATTTTATGTAAGGGAAACTTGCGGTCCTTTGAACCTCCGTGTCAATAATCACCGCCACTTTTCCATTACCAACAGACCCGATTCGGCGGTGTCAACACACGTGCAATTGCACGGTATCACGACACAAGATCGAATGTGAAAAGCGAACGACAAAAGAGCGACTCCAGAAAAGCGACTAACACAAAGACGGACTTACAAACTGAGGTACCAACTAAAATAGCGACTAAACGAATGCCAAAAAAAAAGCGACTACTGAAAGGGCGAATGTCAGAAGAGCGAATACCAAAAGAATGAATGCCGAAAAGAGCGAATGGCAAAAAGAGCGACTACCAAAAGAACGAATCACCGTTTTCAATTATTTTTACGTCACCTCCTCCTCACCACCCCTAAAAGCGTTAGGACAGGGGCTGAACTTGGACTTCAACGGCATCGGAGGTGTCACTGTTTATCTCAGCGACCTCGAAAACTGTCTATTCGACACTAATATTGGAGGGTTTCGACTATTTTTACATTTCACTTCCTTATAACCCCCACTCTTAGGGCTATTAGGGGTGTCTAACCCACGTAAAAACCTAGAGCGACACAACAGCTACATGGTAAAAAAATAATTTCAATCGGTCACGCAGTTTTGACATTATTAGCCCACACACAACGTTACTTTTAATTTTATATATAAGATTAAGAAGATATTTATGTAATACACAGTGTATATTTGGGGAAAATAACGTTGGTGTAAAACCATTTAATATTACGACAAGCCGTACATGATGCCAATCCTACACATTTTCACTAAACCCAGCTTCTTTCTCCTTTTGATCAACACATTCACCAAAAATAATGAACGACATACTAGAAACTGTCCGGAAACATAGACAAGAGTATATGATGTGGGGCCCGTTTCCAAGCATAAGGTGAAAACTACTCACCGTACTTAATTACAACACAAAACCTTTATCATGTCATTTTAGAGAAAGCACAATTGTTGTAGTAGTTATAACTTAACCTACACCAACGCAGGACTCTAAAGGTATCTGCCGGCTGCTGTGAACAGCTGATAAAACCAACTCTTGAGAAATAACGCATTTTTTACAGGTAAGTAGCAGCGCATTTAAATAAAATGAAATCAGTCGCATAAGAATGGATTTAACCAATAGAATCTAATCAAAGTGTAAAAGGATATGCCCGGGTCGCCCACCGCTCATACGGGCGAAAAGAGAAAACAACAGACAAGTGTAGTTGTGTGTTAATGTTAGTCGCTTCGGAGTGGGATTAGAGAGAGCGCGCATCAGCTTTGTCAAAAGGTAATTCTGACAAGAATTGTTCAGAAAACATATGGCCGTACATGTTGTTTAATATAAATGAGCATTCTTTCCATTTTATAAAGAAGAACAGAGGCTTACTTATATACATATTCATTTTTTAACTGTTAAAACTCTATACTTGTAGTAACTTGTACGACATGTTTTAATAGCTCGGAAGAGCATGTAATTACAAACCAAAAGATTGAAATATATCTGTTTGTATATTGAATAGGTAGCTTTGTTATTAATTATTTCCCTTTTAGGTTTCAAGAAATTCCCGAGGTGGTGAATTTCCTTAAGGGGCATTCCCACTCAGTTTCAATTTCTTGTTTCATATGAAGAGAACATACTTTATGGTCATTCTTGAGCTCAACCAGTGATTCACTTAATTGTGTAGAATCCCCTTCGGGGGGATTCCCACGGTTGTTGCAATTCCGTTGGAAGTAAGAACGTCATAGATGTGTTCTGGTTGACCAACCCACTACGGAGTGAAAAGTTATCATTGTAAAAGTACTGTGAAGACGAACTGTATGGAGATACACGCATTTCTTCGACACTGTCGTAAAGTTAACGGCACATGACAGTACCTGCAGCTCTATCTAGTTACCAAGGCATTGCCCTACAAAGCAACCGGTCACAACGATAGTGCAAAAACAAAATTGCAGTTTTTGTTTACATATTTAGTTTAACAAGTCACCATATGACCAAAAATATGTCATTCGCTCTTTGGGCATTTGCCCTTTTGGTAGCCGCTCTTTTTGTCATTCGCCTTTTCGGTAGTCACTCTTTTTGTCATTCGCTCTTTCGCTAGTCGCTCTTTTTTGTCATTCGCCCTATTTGTAATCGCTCTTTTGTAGTTCGCCTTTTTTACATTCGGCCTTTTGTCGTGGAACCCAATTGCACAAGACTGACTTCGATGAAAGTTTCCTTATAGCTATAATAAATACCCTATCCCCCACCACAAACACATTCACACGTTGTCTCTGGTTACTAACTGATCTTTGTAATAACAACTTAATATCGGCAAATACTTGGTTTAATATGAATCAACTGACCTTAAACACAAGTAAAACAGAGAAAATGTATTTTTCTTTTATTAACAGTATTAAGGAGTTTAATGAGAAAGATAATGTAAAACTCTTAGGTCTTAACCTGGATCAAAAACTAAACTGGTATAATCATATTGATATTCTTTGTATTAAATTGAATAAGGAGTTGTATTTATTACGTAGGTTAAAATATGTTGTACCTAAGAACTGGCTTTTACAATCTTATTATGCATTTTTCCATTCTCTGCTTTCATACGGTATTTTATTTTGGGGAAGTTCAAGTTATGTCAATCGTATTTTCATATTACAAAAATATGTAATAAGATGTTTAGCTGGACTAAATAATACACAGTCACGTAGGGATGCTTTTAACAGTTTTAAAGTAATGACTGTTATAAATTTATTTGTTTATCAATGTATAATGTATATAAGAGATAATATCAACAAATATAAAAAAATGACAGATGTACAGACTTATAACACAAGGCAAAAAACTCAAATCAGTGTAACAAAATGTAGATTGAATTTTACTCAAAAGAACTATGTACAGGTGGGAATCCGTTTTTATAATTTGCTGCCCGATGAAATAAAATTGATGGAAAAGAAGAAATTTAAGTACAAATTAAAGAAATTTCTTAAAGGTAAACTGTACGTACAGTATAAAAGAAACTGAATCATTATTGTACCAAATGACTTCATGATTTTGATGCTATATCTTATACTGGAATTGTGATAGCCATATAACTTTTTTTAGTGGCATCCAAGTTTTTATCTTACAATTGTAATATTCTTATGTATACTACAATTTTAGTGTATATATAATATAAATATTTTAACAAATATGACAATTATGTACAGATTTGACTATATCTAAACATCACAGATGTATATGATGTAAAAATTAATAAAGAATAAAGGAACTTTCGTTCAGAGTTTGAGAGCTACACTGAAATCTGGTCTAAATCTGCAGTAACTTTTTTCTATATTCTCTCCATGTCTACATCAACACTTCTCCTCCGCCCCACCCATTCACTTATTTTAAGCGTTTTCTATACTGACTTCCACTTTTTATGATTGACTCGGCAATCTACTCCCTTTTCATATAATACACTTTTTCTCACTCCGTTTCCTACACTAAATGCCACTTTTTTTTTCGGGGTGCGTTTTCTATACTGTATCCCACTTTCTCCGACTGCTGTTACTATTTTAAGGCCGCCCAGACTTCGAACCTGACACCAGAACTATTTACTATTTATTTACCAGGGACATACATGCATACCACATAATTACAACCAAAGGAACAGTTCTTCCATCGCGTGATTATTGAATGCTGATGCTGTTACGTAAATACTCTACATAGACAATATTATACGGGAACAGCAAGATATGCACAAAACCACATAACAGGCAGTACGTAACGCCTGTTATTAAACAACTATGTAATGTAATACCAATAAATATGTTTATAGCGCAAAAGACCCTCCCGGGCAGTTTCGTTGAAAACAAAGCGCTTAAACTGCATGGGCCATCATTTTTTCCCTGGAAATCTGTAGACCCATGTAGTGTCCAAGAGGCTCTCTTTCCCAAAAAGGGGAAAAGAAGAACTGACAAAATAGTGAAGTACTGCAGAACATTATTCAGTCTTAACATCTAGTTCTGAGACACGAGTTGGCTACAGCACTTATATTAACAGACTTTATACCAGTGAATAGACTAACGAGGGTTAGCAGCCATCGAGACTTAAGCGAAACTGTCGGGCAAGTCAAAAGTGCTATTGAGTGTAACTTCTCTTTTCAACATGAAACTAAAACCATGTTTCTGAAAACCTCTCACCTTTCATTTCTCTATATCGCTACATCCTTCGATACCAGTATAAAGACCTAAGGCCGAAAACCATACGATATACTGTATTCCACTTTCCTGACTATGTTTATCTTACTGAGTCCCAGTTTTTACCATTACTTATTGTACCCAGCTCAATTTTCAATACAAAACCCCATTTCCAAAACCTATCAGTATTTGCGAACGCGAAGTCCTATCAGTACTTGCGAACGCGCAGAACGCCGTCAATTGTTTCTGACGTAGACGGCCGACACTTTATTTTTTATTCGCTCCAATTTTCCACGTGTGTTCAGTGAACTTTTTTTTCTTCTCTAAAACTGAGGATGGCTGATGCTGAAAGTTTTAAGTGACTCTATAGTGTATATTGTTAAGTGTGTAATCGTTCACGTGATCTTTGTCAAGATACTACGTAAGTACAATTCCTTTCTCTTCTAATCAAATTTCAACAATTACATATGGTAAAAAGGTAGAAAAAAAGGTACTTACATGTTAGAATTCCAAGACAGGTGTACATTAACTACACAAACACAAAAGAACAGCGATTAAGTTTCGCAAAACGTTTTCAAATGGTACGAGAAAAAATGGACAGAGCGGACAAGAGCGGGAATTGTGTTAAGGATATGCCATTTTGCCATATAGAAGTTAAATTTACGATGAAAAGGAAGAATTTATTTACAGCTAATTTATTCCATATGAGAACACATACACATAATATCATACACAGAAGACTTCAATATTTTGAGCCCACTATCGGCTCTAAAACATGTACAGAGGAGAAAAGGACCAGCATGTGCAAAATAAAAACAAGGTTGAAGAGACAGTGGCGACACGTAGCGGACGACGCATCAAGCTGGAACAAATGACTGCGGAACAGCGCGAATTTACAGGAGCTTGGAACAATTGCCAACTGAATATCGTGTAAGTTCAGGAGGGAACTGTGGAAGGGAATGCGTTGAAAATGTTGAGCAAATGGGAGGTTTAGAGGTTGAAGGTTAACGCCAGGTTTCATTTTCGCGCTCAAACCATGAATAAAGGCACCCTCCCACAGACGGCGTCTTCAGGTGCTGGTCGTAGGGTGTAAAATGTGTATTATGGCAACCAGTAAAGATAGATCAAAAGTGGTCCTGTGAGACTCGGTGGGTATGGAGACTGGGGCACCCGGTTTGTTTGTAGTGCAAAAGTGGCGATAGTTCTTAAAACGAATGTTACCATCTGTTTCCTCCACATAGAAGGCAGTTTAGGTTATATATTAGAGGTGAGACATGTACTCATGGTATTTATGGTGTACCAGCCACTAGCAGTATTGATAGTGACTTTGGGAGAAGTGATGAAAACGGAGCAGGTCCTACATCTGCTTCTCTTGCATATATGGGCGCCGCTTTTGGGCGGTGGCGAGGAAGGATTGGTACGGACCAAGATGTTTCTAAGAGGAGCATCCTAAAAACTAATCTCGGCTTTCTGGCGAATACTGATCTTGTGTCTGGGTCCGATTGGAGAATGTGGAAATGAGAGGGTGGGATTTGGATAAATGTTGGTTAGTTTAGGATGAAATGGAACTGAGTGATTACAGCCGGTGGGTTGGGATTAATGTTGGTGGTATCAGTGGGTTCAATGTGTGAAGATGCACGGCACATCTGTATGGTTAAAAGGTTAAATGGATAACCTCGGTTGACTAGAGCTTTACTGGAAGCGTTGGTTGTAAGTTTCAGTAGCAGAGGTGGTGGAATTCAGGCGTTGTACTATGAGGGCAAGGGAGAAGGAATCGCGTTCTTGGTGTGGTAAGGATGGGAACTTCAACTGAAGTAGTGAGGGTGTTGTTTCCTAAACTGATGTCCACGTCAAGAAATGTGACTCTTTTGTTAGCAATGAACCAAATGAACTAGACAACACGGAATTGGTTCAATTGTTATAGGAATGTGATGAGACTAGTTTCACTATAACTCCATAAAATCAGGATATCAACTAAAAAATGTATCCAAAGTTGTAGGGTCAAAGGCTGTTCGCCAAAAAATCATGTTCGAACTTGCCCATAAATAGATTAGTATAAGAAGGTGCCATTCTCGTACCCATGGCTGTTCCTCGAATCAGAAGGTAGTGTTTGCCGTCAATGGTGAAGTTGTTACATGAGAAAACTAGGTTGGCCACGAGGAAGAATTCCAAAGCTACTAAGTAATGGGCATGAGGAATGTCTGTATATAAGGAAGTAATATCTATGGTACAAAGCAGTATGTCAGAAGGAATAGGTGGTAATTTACGGATGATTTCTAAGAGGTGGTAGGTGTCGAGTATGTAGCCAGTTAGTGCTTGAAACCAGACCTAAACCTCATATCCGAACCACAGCTTTCCTTCTTAACCTCGCCAACCAAGTATACACAACAACTTCACCCTTTGACGACAAACCCTACCTTCAGATCCGAGGTACAGCCATGGGTACGACAATTGCACCTTCTTATGCTAATCTGTTTATGGGTAAGCTCGAACATGATTTCATGTAAACCCAGCCTTTGAGCCCACTCTTTTAATATATATTTTTTGAATGATATCCTGATGTTATGCGATTATAGTGAAATCAGTCTCAACACATTCCTAGAAAAAATTAAACCAATTCCACGTTCTCCAGTTCAACTGGCCCATTTCTAATAAGAGTCACATTCCTTGACATGGACATCGCTTTAGAAAACAACGTACTCACTACTTCCGTTCACATAAAACCTACCAACCATATGCAGTATTTACACTACTCGAATTCCCATCCTCACCACAGCAAGAAAGCGATCCCTTTCTTCCTTGCCCTCAGAGGACAACGCCTGAATTCCACCACCTCTGCTACTGAAAGTTACAACCAACGTCGCCAGGAGGTTCTAGTCAACCTTGGCTACCCATCTAATCTTTTAACCTAACAGATTCGCCCACTCAAACTTCCAACACTAATCCCAACTCACCGGTTCTAATCACCCAGTCCCATCCTAAACTAACCAAGGTCAAACAAATCCTACAAACTCGTTTCCACATTCTCTCCTGACCCGGACACAAGATAAATTTTCCCCACAAAACCGAGATTAGTTTTTCAGCATCCACCTAATCTTAGAAACATCTTGGTCTGTACGAATCCTTTCTCACCAACACCCCAAACCAGCGTCCATATACTTAAGAGACTCAGATCTAGGACCTGCTCTATTTTCATAACTTCTCTCAACAACCACTATCACTACTGCTAGTGGCCCATACACCCTAAATCCCAAGGGTACATGCCACATCTCCAATGTAATATACTTCCTAACGTCCAAGTTCTGTGATGGCTTCTATGTGGGGGAAATATGTGGTGCTCTGAACATTCGTTTTAATAACCATTGCCACTTTTGCACTATCATCAAACCGTATGCCCCAATATCCTTACACACCCAATCTCAATGTATTTTCCTGGTTTCCATAATACATGTTCTACCCCCTACAACACCACCTCAAAACGCCGTCTGTGGGAGGGGGGCTTTATTCACAATTTGAGCGCGAAAATGAAACCTGTCTAACCATGAACTTTCAGTAACTCTAAACTTCCCGTTTGCTCAACATTTTCAACGCATTACCCTCCACAATGACCTTCTGAACTTACACGCAATTCAGTTGTCAACTGTTCCAAGCTCCTGTAACTTCCCGCTGTTCCTCAGTAATTTATTCCACCTTGAAGCGTCATCCGCGACGTGTCGCCGCTGTCTCTTAACCTTGTGTTTATGCTGCACGTGCACGTAGTTTTCTCCTCTATACATGACTAAAAGACTACAGTGAGCACGAAATATAGGAGTCTTCTGTGTATATTATTGTGTGTGTTCTCATATGGAACAAATAAGGTGTAAGTAAATTCCTTCCTTTTTATAGTAAAAGCGCAACTAGAGACGGAAGAAGGTAGAGAAAGGAAGAAGAAGACTGCACTGCGTTGCAAGGAGTTACATACAGGCAGTTGAGGGTTCATGTTTGGCGGAAAGGATGGAGATGTAAGTCTACCCCCAACACTTTCTGAGTCAGGGTTCAGGACTTCCAAGGTTCTGATTCGAAAGGTTTCGTGAAAGGTACAGCCGTGTTAAGAAGTGTGTTCGAGTATGGGAAGGTGCAGAATTTGAGATTTGGAGAAGTGGCGATGGTTGTTGATGCGGAATGTTAGAGGAGTTTGAGTTTCGCCAACGTAGAAGGCGGTACATAGGTTACAGAGTAGGAGATAAACAAGGTTGAAAGATATGCAACTGCCGGAGTGTCTGAAAGAGTATGTTGTGAGTGACAGGATGTACGAAGGAAAGAATGGGATCAAAAATAGGACAGGTTTTGCAGCGGGTTTATTCCACTTGCTAGGTTTGTGGGGAGAACGCGTGATTGTTCCAGTTTTGGTGAGAATCGTGTTGAGATTCGGAGGTCTGCGACAGACTATTTTGGGACACGACGGGAAAACTCTATTTCAGTTTCAGGTGACGCAGTGAGTATGGGGTGTGCCAGTTTGAGGAGCTTTTGGAGGACCTGAAGGCTGGGATGGTACTGAGTGAGAAGATTGGGAGCCGAGGGAGCTTCGCGGGGAGGTCGGTTGGATCCAAGATCACTGAGATCTGAGGAGAGGTGAAATAGTTACGGAGTAGGTCATCAAAGGAACAGATGCGAGAGCCCCGGACAGCAAGAGCGTATGGAAGACAGTGTTTGGTATGGTATAGATTGGAGCTGTTGAAATGGAGATACTGCATACGGTTGGTAGGTTTGATGTGAACGCCTGTTTCAAATCGACTGTTCTTGAGCCACACATCCACATCAAGGAAACTTACGTGTTACCTCGAGAAAGACCAGGTGAACTTGACGGGAAAGGTGCAGTTGAGGTTTTGCAGAAATGTTTCCAGAGACTCTTGTCCGTGGGTCCAGATCAAGAAAATATCGTCGATATAGCGAAGCCAGGTGAAAGGTTTGAGAGGTGTGGAGTTGAGGTACTGGTTCTTCCGGCGTCCCATGAAAAGGTTGGCGTAGGAAGAGGCGATGCGAGTGCCCCTGGCTGTGGCTTTGATTTGCACGAAACTGTGGTTCTCAAAGATGAAGTTGTTCATGGTGAGGACAAACTGGGTTGCTGAAGCAGAAATGGTTTACTGGGTTTACGGTGCCTGGGGCGTGTGTCGATGAAGTATTCAAGGGCAGCGAGGCCATGGGTGTGGGGAATGTTGGTATAAAGTAACGTCACGTCGACTGTCACTAAGGTGGTGTCAGGTGGGAGGCGATCAGAGATAGAATGGATTGTGGAGAGGAAGTGGTTGGCATCCTTGATGTAGGAAGGGAGAGCCTGGACAAACGGTTGGAGATGGTGGTCAAGGAAGGCGGAGATTCTTTCAGTGGAATAGCCAATACTGGAAAATATGGGTTTTCCGGGATTACCTGGTTTATGGATTTGGGGAAATAGGTAAAATTTAGGAGTTCCGGGATTGTTAGGACAGAGTGTAGAGACAGCTGAACGCGACAGCCCCTCAAGGGGTCCATGCGCTTGAAGTTAGGTGCAGATCCTATTAAGGAAGGACTGCGTGGGATATTCCTCGAGGGGACGGTAAAAGGTAGGATCGGAAAATGCTTGAGGACTTGGGATTGGTAATCAGAGTAGTTCACGACTACCGTGGTGGATCCCTTGTCAACAGAGCGGATAATGATGGTTGGATCAGAACTAAGATTGGAGATAGCTCTTCGTTCTGCAGTTGTGAAGTGATAGGAACGTGTCAGTAAAGCCAGGGTTAGCAATTTGTTTGGAGAGGAAGGAAATGTACAGTTCAAATGGATGGTTACGAGGGAGAGGAGGTGGATCCTTACTGGAGGGAGGAAGGAATTTGTGGAGGCTGTGATGAGTTTCGGTGTCAGAGGTTCTGGTCTGAGAGGTGTCAGGATGAGTGGACCAGTGGTAGTACCACCTGAAGTTACGGGCAAAGGTGAAGAAGTCATTAAGTAGGTTGGCTTGCTTAATATGGCGGGAAGGAGAGAAGGTAAGGCCGTACGAAAGGACTTTGTGTTCGGTATCTGAAAGTGTGCGGGAAGAAAGGTTGAGAACTGGCTGCAGGCGTTCAGGATTTTTAGGTTCGCGGGTTTCCTTACGCGGTTACTTGAGTCTCTGTACGTTGCTCCGGCAATTGCTAAGAGAGGTCGGATCAGGATGACTAATTAAAGGGAGGGTCGGTCCGAGTTGAGGGGGAGGAGTGGAGGATGAAGGGAGAGGAAAAGGAAGAGAGGAGCCTTGAGACAGTGCAGAAAGACAAAGTCGAGAAAGTTTGGAAAGGTGTTTGGATCTCAGGTCAAGCAAGAGACGGGAAGCATCAGTTAAGGTTTCGTATATTTTCGAGATGGGGTGAGATCGTAAGGAAAGCAGGATTCTGATGAGAGATTGCAGTTCTATGCAGAGCTCTACGGCTTGGTGAAAGTGCAAAGAGAGTGTTAGGGTGGTTAGATTAACAGAGGTGTATCTGCAGAAGTGAAAAAGCTTGTGTCGATCGGATGGCGAGAAACCGGAGAGGAAATATATGGTAAAAAAGGTACAAAAAAGGGATACCTACATAGTAGAATGCTGAGCCAGAAGTAAAGGAAATTCAAAACACAACAGAAAAGCGGTAATGTTTCGCAAAAGTGTTTTCACGTGGTCGGAGAGAAAAAGAACTGAGAGGACTGGTACGGGACTTGAGCTAAGACGCCATGTTGACAACTGATGATATGTAACAGTATGGCCAGGTTATTTAGGCGGGAAAATGACTAGATGTGTTGTAGAAAAACACGAAATAGAGAAGAAAGTGCGAAGGTTACTAGGAGTAGGTAAGGTGTTTCGTGGCGGAATAAGAGGAAGATAAAAATCAGAGGGGAGGGGAAATAAAAATAATAATAATAATCATGAAGATGAAGGGGAAAGGGAGAACAGAAAAACAAATTAGAAAAATGGCATAAAAGTGCAACTAGAAACGGAACAAAGAAGAGAATGGAAGACGAATTGGAAAACACTGCGCTGCAGGTAATTACAAGCAGTTGAGGCTGCGCTCATGGTTGTCGGAAAGGATAGAGATGTATGTCTCCTCCCATCTCTTTGTAACTGTGGCAGGTTGGTCAAGGTTCAGGATTTTCAGGATGCTGACGTAAAAGGTTTCGTTAAAGGTGCAGCCGTGATAAGCAGTGTGTTGGGTATGCGGAGGTGCGGAAGTTGCGATTTGGAAGAGTAGCGATGGTTGTTGATGCGGATTGACGATCAGTTTGGGTTTCGCCACCGTAGAAAGCGGAACTTATGTTACAGAGTAGGAGATTAATGAGGTTGAAAGATATGCAACTGATGGAGTGTCAGAAAGAGTACGTCTTGTGAGTTACAGGATGTACGAAGGTCAGACTGTGATCAAAAATAGGACAGGTTTTGCAGCGGGGTCTAGTAAACTTGCCAGGTTTGGGAGGAGGGGGCGGGATTGATCGAGTTCTGGTGAGAATTGTGTTGAGATTCGAGGTCTGCGGTAGATTATTTTGGGACACGACGGGAAAGCTCTTTTTGGTTAGGCAGTGAGTACGGGGTGCACCAGTTTGAGGAAATTTCGGAGGGTCTGAAGGCTGGGGTGGTACTAGGTGAGAAAACTGGGAGCGGGGAGGTCGGTTGGTGTTAGGGTGATTTCTGCCACGGTCCAGTTGTTTACGGAAGAGCTGTTTGGGATATCCAAGGTCACTGAGAGCTGAGGAGAGGGTACTGAAATAGTTTTGAAGCAGGTCATCAGACGAACAGCTGCGGGAGCCCCGGACAGCAAGAGCATATGGAAGAGAGCGTTTGGTATGGTATGGACTGGAGCTGAGCTGTTGAAATGGAGATACTGCATACTGTTGGTAGGTTTGATGTGAACGCCTCTTTCAAGTCGATTGTTCTTGAGCAAGACATCCACATCGAGGAAAGTTGTGTGTTCCCTTTTATATAAAAAAAAACAAAACAAATGAATTTGTCCATGCGTCCAGATCAAGAAAATATATTAATGATGACTCAGTAATTTAAACATAGAAGTGACGTTTCAAATGTAACTTCGATGTAACACTACGGATGGAAAATCCGACAGACACTAATGTAACCTGAGCTGATCGAGATTGAATTCTCTCGACCAGACAAAATTATGATAACTCTAACAAGCTTAAGTGATTAGTTGTCGGCCGGGTAGCCGTGAGGCCAGCGACTCGAAGGTCCCGGGTTCGAGTCCCGGCAGGGACATGAGTGTGGAATTTAATGGCAAAGGGTCGAAGTCCGAAGTTACTAGACTGGACCATATAAATATAAAGTTAACCTAAGTTCTTTTAAGTGAATGGTTAACTTAAAAGAACACATTTTCTCCTTAACGGAGAACCAAGTTGACTATTACAGTAATTACTATAACAAAACAGCTGCAGAAACAAACAGATTTGTATTATAACAAGGTCCACAGTTATATTTATTGTATAGTATTATACGGCAAATTTTAAAAAATGATATCTTGAACTCTATATAAGTTTTCGGAATTTCCACAAATTGCACGTATATGTTTGATTCTTAATGATTTGAGAATTCTTCAAATCAAAACATAAAGAATGCGCAAGAGAGTATGTTATACCCTATACTAACTTATACCTCGGCTAAGGGCACGGGATGAACCGAAATGCAATGCTGTAAGACAAATGACAAAATTAGTAAAGAAAATAGCGGTGATGAGAACCCCTTCCTGTCTTACTTCTTAGACCAGTTGGAGCCAGCGATGGTAGAGGATTGTCAAGTAACCCCTTCCTGTCTTATTTCTTACATCGGCCGACACCCGGGAAAGGTTGAGGACCGCTGCCTGTCTTATTTCTTAAACCGGTAGAAGCCAGGTGTGATGTTGCCTATCTTATTTCTTAGACTGGCGAACACCAAGGATGGTAGTAGGTGAGAAGAATGAAGGTCAAAGAGTAATTATGATAAAGCAGTATAAAAGGTAATAACCAACAAATGATCAGAGATATTGAGACTGATAATAGGTTTATGAGCGGACTGCTGTCCGAAGAAAAGACACACCAAGAACGAGAGCTCGATGTGTTTCGGCCGAGGGCCGAGAGGATCTGAGCTCCTGGCCCGTTACAACCCCTTATATATGTTTTGGTTCGGATGTCCTCGGTTTGTTACGTCATAATCCCGATGTCACCCTTTTCCACAATTTTTAGATAAAATTCTATACAATACATACTATCATATTGCTTTCTCTTTCTGCTAATTAGAATTTTATAGCTCACTGGTGCGCACGAGATTTTCAAAGAATTTTAAAGTTCAACAGTGAGCACAGGATGTCTCAAAAGAAGTTACCCTAAATGAATGAATTTATGTAATACAATTCAGGGGCAGTTTTCTAACAAAATAACAATTTGAAACTAACGAACAATAAAAAAAATGAGAGGTACGTTACAACTTACTCTGCCAAAATATTACAGACGGCAAAAGTTTAGAGCACCCCGTCGTCAAACCATTGTTTGCAATTTCGCAATATTTTTTCCAGAACAACATTTGTGATTGTGTTGTTATATCGCACGTTTTTGAGAAAATTGTCACAACTAAAAACTTTCCAATTTTAGTTTTTTTTTCTTTTTTTTTAGCATTAGAGGTCCATTGTCCTTCTTTGACAAAAATGCCACAAGTTTATCTCCATCAATAACCAGCATATAGCAAATGTTTGATGATTTTGTATGTACCTTCTTAAATAAGACGTCATTCCTTTTCCTCCTGTAAAATTATACTTTCTTGAGTTGTGACAGTTTCCTTGCAAACGTGCGGTATGCGGCCATGAGACAGAGGTTAAGCGCTCTCCCACCGATCCACTGCGACCCCTTGTGAAATTCGACTTATTAGCTGAATGCATTGACCCCGTTGCCGAGTTTGCAGTAATATGCTCGGGGTCTTCGGTTCGGTTCCTGCTCGTGACATGTGGGTTTTGTACAAGTGGATAAACATCTTGTTAGTGGGTTTTCTCGTGAATCTCCCGCTTCCTCTCACTTTCTTCTTTCCACCACTTCTGCGTGTATCAGACAGAACACGCAGAAGGTATGGAGAGGGAACGAAGGAATTAATCTATTTTTTATGCTCATGACGCACGTTTAGGGCTCGTTATCTGCTATAGCACTTGCGCCGAATTTCTTTCATCTGAGGCTCTTAATGAACAGTGAGTGGCAACTATTAATTCACTTCAGAATAATTTTCTGTAAGAGGCCTAACACGTTTAAATTTAGTTTCCAGGCTACACAAAACTTTTTAGATCTACCCATCTGGAACTAATGGTTTGGACTCCCCAGGAAAGTTTACATATTTTATTAGCTGGAACAGACTGTCAGAAAGTTTTAATTTTAATTTCCTTTCCTACTACTTTAAGCATAAGCATATCTCTTGTTGGAGAGCACTGTCTCCATCGTTTATCAAATTAACTTTCGAAGTCCACATAAGCTGCTTAATACTATTTAAAATATTCGTAGAACACTCCCATATATCTAATTTGTTCAGTAGAAGTCAATAAATACTTCTGTTGATCCATTTCCTGAAGTTAATATATCATATTGCTCCATAGGTATTACTGTAAACTCGGCAGCGGGAGCCATCCATTTAAAGACACACTATAATTTTACAAAAAGGTGCAGGAAGGCGTAAAAAATTTAAGTAAGACATTGAAATACTTAAAATATCCCACAAACTGGTAAGAGTTTACAGTGCAAGTCGACGACAGAATTTTGTAGCTCTACTTGAACACAAAAGATGCGCAACATTGCGCAAATGATCTTACTTCATTTTTAAAAACATTTCTCTGAATATTTCCTACAAGTGCAACTAAATGCAATAGCGTGAAAACGAAGCTACGAACTTTTATTCTAATTTTCCATCCGAATCAGGCACTTTGAAACGAAAAACTCACAGTCCAACTTTTCACCATACGCTTCAATAAACCACTCAGCTCCAGCCAGAACCTCAGTTACCAAAACGAAATATGATAACGCTTTCACCCTGCGGATTGCAGTGTTACAAGTAGCTTATTGTGAAGGGCAATCTTAACGCTTTAAAACAACACATAAGAAATTATTTTTCGAAAAAAAAAAAAAAAAAAAACGGAAGAAATATTTTTTTTTCCAGCTAGATTTAATTTTGGCTCACTGTGCATTGGCTCTAGTTGAAAGTCATCAACTCTTTTAGGCACGTTTCATTACATAAGAAACATCTTTTGTAGCAAAGAGAAGGTTTAAAACAATATAAACGTCCCTAATTTGAAGTTGTTACGCTTTAAAATCCCGTAATATCCATGCCCCAGCAGGGATCCGAACCCAGAATTCTAGCGGCATAATGTCCCAGACCCTAAGATTACTGCGTCAGGTGGTTCTGGTCGATGTTTTGACCTTTCTCTTTGCCTCATGTTCCTTACATAATCTGATCTGCATATTTACACCGTCATAACCGCCCTAGTTTCTATGGGCCAATTGCAAAGACGGAGTTTAGTCTTAGTTTAAGTTAGGCTTAGGCTTAAACATTAATTTTTGAATGCACCAATTTAGCCTAAACCATGGTCTAGGCTAGGTCTACGTCTTTGTAATTGGGCGTATATGTTTATTGAAATTCCTACTCTCTAGAAGACTGCGTTTCATTGATATTTGTGGCGACAGAGAAGTCGGTTCCAAAATTCTTTGATATCACCTCTTCAGCTTAAGAACTGCATCGCCCCCCAGGTTCTCTTCTAAAATTTAAATACTGTGACTGAGATAACTCAGACTACACTCCCATCAGGATGAGTACTGTACAACCGTGGACATTGAGCGACTCTAATTCTCTAATTATACACTTTTATTATATATCTTTCTATAAGCATATTTCCCAAGAAAAGTGTCAGAATATCCTTGTTTTGTTAATTCTTAGAAATGCCCTTCCCTCAGAATTTTCCTTTTCTATATAATTTTCATAGATTTTCTTCTTTACTTGCCTGTTATGAAACGCCTTCCTGAGCCAGATTTTGAGTAATTTGGATCAATAGAGATGGACTTCACGAGTCTTCCCATTTCTAAACTTTGATTATTTTCCGTGGAATAAAGACCATATATAATAACCTGAAAAGACCAGGTACACAAGAAGAAAATTAAAACACTATAAAGCGGGACCAAATATTAAAAAAGAAAAATCAGATACAATAAGTACACCTTATAGAAACCATACAGTTCTTTCTCTTGCTTCTTGAAGTTAAAAGAATTAAAATCAAATTCAGTTTGTGCTGGAGAGCATTAACCTGAAGCAAGGTTATGAGGCACACGCGCACATTCGACAACTTAGCCGTTCATCGTCACCATTCCTCTCTCTCTTCTTCCTTTCTCCAATGTGATCACGCTTTGTCGAATGTTTCCACCTCTTATTTGTATGTGAAGTTGGTGTGTTTTTGAGTCTGAATGCAAGTAATCCTTTTTTCCTACATTATACCATTAATATATACAGGGTGTACTTTAATATGTGGGACAAACTTTACAGACTAACTCCTGACAACAAAACAATGAAAAAAGTCCATATAAACATAGGTCTGATCCAGTTTCCTTTTCGAGATACAAGGTTTCCAACTTGGTATCCAAAATCGATTCCTGTCAATGGTAAATACAATGAATATTTCGCCATAAAGCAGAAACAGAGAATTAAATTAACGTTTAGTTTTCGGCAGGTGATTAGTAATTCGGTGAACATTAGGAGTTAAAAAACTGATACTATTGAGCTGTCGGCGTTGCCAACCTAATATATCGTTTATTTTCTTTCAAATGACACTACGTCAATTTATTGGATATATTATATCCTGTAGTGATGATAAACATAACATGTGAAGCACAGAACGGAGTGTTGCAAACTATGAACAATTTACGAGGAAAAAATTTCCACACATCCATTTTCAACGTTTAACGTCACATTATATTAATAGTTTGCAGCAGTACGTTCTGTGCTTCACATATTATGTCACCTAACCCTAGACAGTTCACGTACCCCGAAATTTTACCTATTACCGAAGATCCACAAAACCAGGTAACCCAGGCAGACCGAAGACCCATTGTAGCCAGCTATAAATCCCCTACCGAACGCATTTCCAGAGATTCCATATATCCAATAAATTGGCGTAATGCTATTTGAAAAATAAACGATATACTAAGTTGGCAACTCTGAAAACCAAATGGAATATTCTTTTCAACTCCTAATATACACAGCATTGTTACAAATCACCTTCCGAGAACTAAATTTTAATATAATACACAATTGACGATGTTTTTGATGTGGACGTTTGCCATCTTGTGTTTCTATTCCTTTAAATTGAACACGTGTGTTCACAGTAAACTTCTTTCTTGTCTACAACTTAAAGACAGCTGTAGCAGAAAATTATAACTGATTTTATAGTGTATACTGTTTAGTGTGTAATTGTGCACGTGATCTTCGTCAAGATACTACATTAAGTACAATTCCTCTCTTCCCTCTTCAAATTTCACCTAATATATTACCTATCTTATACGTACTTTATGTAATTAACACAAAGGAAAGTCGGAAGAGCAATTAAAAGAATAATCTTGTTGATCTCCCATAATTGGCATAGTAAAATTTGCACCGTCTGGGCCCACGCCCGTAATTCACACTCCTCCGTGAACCAGAAGAACCGTCATAAACCTATCCAGCCACAACCTTACTCCATCTGAATCTGACATCCTCACTGAAGGACTGATCTTTTCCCCCCTCCAAGGTGTACAATGATTTCCTGATGTTATAAACATCCTTTCCTTTGCCCGCGGACTAAGATGGAGCTTGGGGCCAAAAATTCACCTATTCTAGACACATCCTCCAATCAAGGTATGTAGATACAGGTAAACCATTCCCTCCTCATTGGCTAAATGGTGTATGAAGAAACTGGAAGAAACTGTTGACTAAAGCAAAGAGTACCCGTATCGAGAAATCAGTCTGTATACTAGCTCTGGAAATCGCTAGCTAGCTAACGACAATCGCAGCCAATCAGTGAAAGTCATGCTATCACAAAGCCTCTTGCGACAGGGGAATTAGTAGCCACGCAGAGGAGTCCATTCCCAACAAGTGAACAAAATTTTACTCACAATTTAGAACCAAACGTGCCACGCCACTCTCCAGGTAACGACTGATTCACTCCTTGTCCATTTAAATGGCGGCGCGAAGTACTGAATATCAATTGTGTTTGGAGTTGCGTTTCCCTGACACTGTCGCTCAGATTTCCCTGTCAGGAGCTCGCTAAGTCATATATGGATCTTTGGATTAACAAGGGAATGGATTCCTCTGCCTCCAAATAAACTCCATACTAGCCTTGAGCGCTTCCGTCCTCCCACTCGCATCGACCCACCTTCACTTCCTAGCAAACATTCCTTTGAACGTTACATCCCATCAGTTATCTCTGCCAGCACCAATAGTGAGTTCCCAGATCAGATGACCAACCAACATAACCTAACCCGTAACAACGCAAAGTGCTACGCGAGAACCATGACATAATGGTCCTCCCAGGCAAGAAGGAGACCACTACAGTAGTTTTAGACAAAGCTGACTACATCCAGGAGGCTTAAGGTCAACTATCTGATCCCAGCACCTACAAACCCACCGTTACAGACCTCACCTACACCCACCAACAGAAAATTTCCGATTTCATTATCGCTAATGGTCCTCGTGAGGGCATATCTGAAATGTCCATAAAGTACCTAACCCTACACAGTTCACGTACCCCGAAATTTTACCTATTACCGAAGATCCACAAAACCCGGTAACCCAGGCAGATCGAAGATCAATTGTAGCCAGCTATAAGTCCCATACTGAACGCATTTCCACTCTTGTAGCCTGTCTACATACGCGAGACCTACCACTTCTCATAAATCATCCGTAAATTACTGCCTTTTCCTTCTGACATACTGTTTTGTACAACAGATGATACTTCTTTGTCCATGCCCATGGTTTAGCAGTTTTGGAATTCTTACTTAACGGGAGACACACACCTCACATCCCAATCATAGCTTTCCTTCTTAACCTGACCAACCAAGTTCTCTCATGTAACAACTTCACCTTTGATGACCAACACTACCTTCAGATCCAAGCCACAGCCATGGGTACGAAAATGGCACCTTCTTATGTTAATCTGTTTATTGGCAAGCTCGAACATGATTTCCTGCAAACTGAGCCTTTGACCCCACTCTTTTCATACAGTGTTTGGATGATATCCCGATGTTATGAGCTCATGGTGAAACCAGTCTCAACACATTCCTAGAACAATTGAACCAATTCCGTGTTGTCCAGTTCAATTAGTCCATTTCTAAGAAAAGAGTCACATTCCTTGACGTGGACATCACTTAGAAAACAACACCCTCACTACTTCCGTTCACATAAAACCTACCAACCGTATGTAGTATTTACATTACTTAAGTTTCCATCCTTACCACACCAAGAACGTGATTTCTTTCTCCCTTGCCCTCACAGGGCAACGCCTGAATTCCACCACCTCTGCTACTAAAACTTACAACCAAGGCCTCAGGAGGTTCGAGTCAACCAAGGCTATCAACCTAACCTTTTAACCATAGATTTGCGGTGCATCTTCACATATTCAACCCACTCAAACCTCCAACACTAATCCCAACCCACCGGTTCAATTCACCCAGTTTCATCCTAAACTAACTAATATCAAACAAATCCTACACTCCATAGATAGATTTTTGTTTTTCTATCTCCTACAATCGTGAACGCGTATTCAGTGAACTTTCTTTCTTCACTACAACTGAGGAAGGCTAAGGAAGAAAACTTTAAGTGACTTCATAGTGTATAATTGTGCAAGTGATCTTCGTCAAGATACTACGTAAGTACAATTCCTTTCCTCCCTCATCAAATTTCACCAGTATATTGCCTATCTGGCTTAGGGCTGTCAAAACTATCCGGATAATTATTCATCCGGATATCGTTCGAATAATTATCCGGATAATTTTATTATTCGAATCCGAATAATCGGATATCCGAACAACGAAGAAACGGATATCCGATTAATCGATTATCCGGAAAACGAACAAACGGATATCCGTTTATTCGATTATCCGAAAACGAACAAACGGATATCCGTTTATTCGATTATCCGAAAACGAACAAACGGATATCCGTTTATTCGATTATCCGAAAACGAACAAACGGATATCCGTTTATTCGATTATCCGAAAATGAACAAACGGTTATCAGTTTATTCGATTATCCGAAAAACAAACGGATATCCGTTTATTCGATTATCCGAAAACGAATAAACGGATATCCAAATAGTTGTTGTCCGATGAACAATGAAACTTATAGAGCAAAGAAGTATGAGTAATGTGGACCTCTATTTTTAGTTTAGTGCAAAATTATCTTCCTACAAGAAGTTGTTAAACATTTTAAAAGCAGAATATTACTTGTACTTTTAGACTTCAGCAGCTAATGCTGTGAAGCTTTAGCGCCCGCTCTGTCCGTCTGTCGACAACTTTCAACTCAGAAACTGCTAGGGTTGGAAAGGTGATTGAGGTGTCGTTGAAAAGGTCTCGGTGAGACTAGCTCAAACCCGTATCATTTATCCAGATTACAGGAGGAGTGCCAGAGATAGGGGCGTTGCCAGATATGGGGTCACTTTATGGCTAGTAAGATGTTTGAGATGGCGTTGAAAAGGTCTCGGCAACAAGAGTTAAAACCCGTATCACTCATCCAGATCGCAGGGGCGGTTTCAGAGATCGGGTAGGTCCCTGAGATAGCGGGCCCAATTTATATCTTTGGAACAAGTCGAGCTAGGAAGGTGTTTGAGGCGCCGTTGGAAAGGTCTAGGCAAGACGTGTTCAAACTTCAAACCCGTATCGTTCATCCAGATTGCAGGGTCGGTTGCCAAGTTTCGGAGTGATTTTAAACTTTGAAATTACTGGGGCTAGAAAAGTGGTTGAGGTGACGTTGGCAAGGTTCCGACAACGCGAATTCGAACCCGAATCATTTCTCCAGATTGCAGGGGCGGTTCCCGAGATTCTGGGGATTTCAACTTTGGAACGACTGGGCTAGGAAGGTAGTTGATATGTCGTTGAAAAAGTCTTAGCAAGAGTTTAAACCCATATCATTCATCTAGTTTGCACGGGAGGATTCCGAGTTTAACAGGCGGGAATTCGCAATTTTGAAAGTACTAGAGCTAAGAAAGTGGTTGAGGTATCGTTGGGAAGATCTCGGCAACACGAATTCAAACCCGAATCATTTCTCCAGCAAGGGCGGTTCCCAAGATTGGGGGGGGGGGGGATTTTCAACTTTGGAACGACTGGGATATGAAAGTAGTTGATGTGTCTTTGAAAAGGTCTCGCCACAATTTTTCGAACGCAACATTGATCATATAAAGGGGATGCTCGCTGCTGAAGCCTGGCGGTGGCTTATATGCACAGTTCCCGACTCGACTCCGCCTCGCTTGTTATAAATTTGCTAATTTCACTTAAAAACACCGTAGAACTTTGACCGTGAACTCTAGAATTTTGACATTAACACTCAAGAATTTTAGTGATTTGTACTCAAGAATGAAGCTAATGTCTACTCAAGATCCAGGGTCTCTACTTATTTTTTTATTTTCTATTAGTATACTAATTAAGCATTTGACTGAAAATGTTCCAATTCTTAAATGCCATTATAGTATATGAGGATATAAAATTTCCAACTTTCTATATTTTCCCGAAAAATTCAAGGTCTGCAAACAAATAAACTCTTTTATCGTTTCTCTTCTTCGTTAATCAGTCAAACCAAGCTAAACTTAAACTTAGGTTCTTATCGACTTGATTCCCACGTCCTTTTCGTGTCTTATCACGACCTGAGCCAAAGTTGCCTAACAGTCAATGATAAAATTGATGCAAATAACATAAAAATAAAGATGTGAAATGAATAAGTGCATTAGCGAGAGACAAACAATGCTGGAGACAAACAAGAAGAGAAA
>JAGDQP010010731.1:511-18106 GCA_022664845.1 Lepisma saccharinum
TATATATATATATATTTTCCAAAAGCATGTTTTATCAACAATTCCAACAACGATTTGAAGAAGTAGAATTAAATTTTAACAATAAAATAGCAAATTTTTTAGCCACTAATTACTCTATTTTACCTATTGATGAATGTGAACATTGCTCTGTTGTTGTGTTTGATGATCATAAAAATTTAGAAAATCAAGGTAGCGTGAGAAATTACTTTACAAGAGCAAGACATAAATATTTAGAATGTTTTTATGTTGCACAAAGATATCCAATGTACCTAAACAATTACTGAGAGATAATGTCAATTTCTTATATATTTAGCCAATTTGATACAAATCTTAAGCATGTGTAAATATTGCAAAAGCTCACAACAATCCTGGCTGGGTGAAGTCAGAACTGCAACCTCAGAGATCCTGGCTGGGAATAGCCAAAACTGTAACACTACAACCCAGGAATATAAATAGGGTCTCCAGGAGCCTAGAGTACCCACGCAACACATCTGACTACACTCTAGCTCCAAACATTTTCAACACCCCAGACGAGCGGTGCAGAAATGTCTTCCAGATTTAAGAATATCTGGGAAAGAGGATTTCAGATCCTTGTGATTGCTGCTAAAAGACAGTAAATTTGAACGAGGGTGCAAATACCTGTAAGGCGACACCCCCAATCTTTTTAATTAGATCATCGGTTCATACTCTGAAGTACCAGCTGGTTCAGATTAGCGATAGTCAAAGAAAGAACGAAAATCTGTACTTGGGAATGATTTTATATGACTATACGCATAACAATTCATGTGTGACTCAAATTGCATCTTTAATAACTTCAAAGTACTTACTACAGGGTGGCAAAAGACCATGTCTTACCTTTACCCTAGTAGCGCCCACGCCTGTAGTCTGGAATCGCAATTCCTGAAATAAAAACGACGAACACAACGAGCGGCGGTCAGTACCTAACATAAACGTCGTGTCATTACGCAAATGCAAATAATATCTGCACATCTATCACGTAAAGGAGTCACTTCATATGCCATAACGCTGTATTTGCAGAATTCAATATATAGTTTCTTTTCGCAAGTTTTCATATCACAGCTGACGAAAGAATCATACAACTGGCCTACAGATTTATGAACCAAACCTAATCTAATAAACACGCATCTCTCAAAATGCTAGGATAACGGAAGTAGAGAAATAAATTAGTATCAATTGCTATCAAAATTTACTTAATTATAGATATCATAGTTAAATTTAGATGAATATCAAGACGTCATGAAAGCTGAATACGACGTTATACAAATTAATCTTTGAATAAATTTTGAAATACGTAATAATAATGTTATAAATATGACAATTAAACGAAGAATAGTGGCTGTAGTTGAAATCAATATTAAATAATGATTTCGGGTTTTAAATATACAATTAAAGTCCAAAATTATCAAAAACTACATGTAAAATGGTCGAACAAACATTGTAGTTAATTTGACTACTTGCAGTGATGTATGGTAGTTGTTAACATAGCTAACCTGGAAATTTAAATAGAATTATAAACTGGGAGACTAAAGGTTGGCATTTGATTACTAGAATCGAACGACCTGATACTTTAAATGCAGGAATTCGGTTAATAGCGGCCCGATACTGAATTTAGCACAACCTTTGAAACCAAAATAATAAATTTTATTTAAATTAAAAGTTAGAAATAAAGTTGTCGAGATGAAAAGTTTCGTTAGCACTTGTATTTAATTTTGTTTTTGTCACAACTAGAAATATAGTCCAACGAAAAAGATGAATAAAAGTCGGAATATTCTTCGCTTAGCTAAATTTTGAGTGTATATTTACCAATTTGTAGTTAGGGCTCAGGAGATATAAACAGCGGTAATGCCCACTCATCCATCCTCCGAGTCGGTAAAAATGGAACTAAAACTAACATGGCGGGAAGAGCAGTTCTCCCATCAAATGGAGAAGTAGGCTGATTCACACCAATCAGCAAGAAACACACACGGCCAAGCCTTGACTGGGATCCAATGAAAATAAAGCACTAAATCCAAGTCAATGCTTCGTGACTAACGAAAACCTGAATAGATAAAAACTGAAAGCAAATGCGAAAATAAAACGAAAGACTCCCTAAGCGTGACTAAAACCAAACAAAGAGAAAAATCTAAGGAGAGCACGAAAGGAAACATAATATTATAAACAAATAAAAGGGGAAGAAAATAGAAATGGAGCAGAAACTAGGCTGTTACAGTATAATGAGTTTGTTGGAGCATATGATTAATTTAAAGAAAAATGTTTTATATGTTGGAGAGATTATTGTGGTTTATAGTAATTTGATATGACAAGAAATATAAATAATCGTAAATATGGAAACACGATTAACGTTGAACGTTGAGCATACGTTATTTATACGTTTGTTCGTTTTCTCTTTAATAAATGTTGAACGTTGAGCATACGTTATTTATACGTGTTTCCGCTTTCTATCTAATGAATGTTGAACGTTATTCGAAAGGGTGTGTATTAAGCTATTAAATGTAACTATTCTTTATGATTTAAATGTAATAAAGTTTTGCTTAATTATGTTCCTTCTATAAATCCTAGCACAAGGATAATTGAGGAAAGATATTTTAACAGTAACATTTACATAAAAAAATCAGGTTGGGGTGGAACTGTGCTAGAATATCCATTTACCCTCTGCTAACTACTTTTACAATTTCACATACATATAGGTGTGGTAAAAAACTTCACAGTAATGAATTTCGCGAAAGGGCATCAAAAAACTTTATGTTCTCCCGACCCCACATTCCTTTAAGTAGCCACTGATGTACGGAGATCTGCAATAACTAGGAACTGATAGTAGATTTGCAATTTATTTGAAGTTCGCATAGTATCTTTTAACGCACGTATTTGTTGCAGAAAAGAAATGACAAAAAAATATGTTTCCAGATTCAACAAAATATATAACTAACAACACTTTCCCGGAAACCGGAAAAACAGTATCCTGAACCTTACATTCGTAATCGCTTGCTTAAGGCAGGCATGTACCTAGAAGTTCGTTTCGCAGGGAACAGGCACGTTCGGGGGAAAGGTCAGAGCTTTGTCTGTGTGTGGAATGTACGTAAATTGCATATAATTTTTTTAAACAATATACGATGTTACTAAAAATATCCGAATTTCAGAGGAGGGAGTTCGACCCAACCCTTTAAATTGTCCCATGTTTAATACGTCCGAAAACGTATAAACACGGATACAATTCTCAACATCTCAAACGTTTGGGAAAATTTGACGTAGACTAATATGATAGATTGACATCAACCTGTGTTCAAGACATTTGTAAGAATGCAATTTTAATACCCATCCAACAAACGTTTCAAGAAGTCTTTGATTTTCTGTTAATAAAGCATGGGTTTGGAAAACTTTTTTAGCAAATCTGACAAGATTATATATATATGTCGTATGATTATATATGATATATATATATATATATGATATGATTATATATATATATGATTATATATATATATAAATGAAAACAATTTCTAATATCGGCTCTGGTTGCATTTTATGCATACCGAAATAAAAAAAATAGCTTAAAAATTTTTTAAGATGCACTAGAAAGTTTAAACTAATAAATTGAATTCATCTTATGAGTCGGAAAATAAATGCGTGGTTGCGCTTAGATATTATGCATTTGTGATAGGTAAGCAAGATCACCCACGCTTTTATTTTCCGATTCATTGGATGAATTAAATTCATTATTTTTTTACTTTTAGTGCATCTTAAAAATCGTGTTTTCTGGAAATGCTTTTTAATTCACTTTTACGTATATTAGATGAATTTTAAACTGCAGTCGAGATAGGCACCCTAAGCTTTACACAATAGTTGTGGCGTTGCGTTCATTTATGGATAATTTCGAATTATTTTTATTAATTAATTACAATTATCTGGATTATTTTGTCGTATATCTAATGACTGAATATGGTATTATCATCAGAATGAAGCATATTTGCAATATTTTACAGCTTTTTCAAAATATTTTATAATGTAAAACCCATATTCATTTAACAATAGATCTTAGGTGTCTTTTGAATTGGATGTTGCCCTGACCCTAAATTCGTGCAACCCCCTTGCACTTCTCCCCCTCTTACTCCACTTTAATCACAATGTATAAAACTCCTAGGCTTCAACCAATCAGGTAAACCTTCTGTTCGACATAACAAAGAAATATTCATCTGTAATCCAACTCAGTTGTCCAAGAAGTCGGAAGATGGAAACAATTAAAAATCAATTGCAAGGTTTGTACCAGAGATGAAAAATGATTACAGAGCAAACTAATACAGAGAATGTAATAAAACTAATTGCATAAATCCTGTAGTTCATTCATTCAGTTAATATAACAGAGGGCAGTGATGGTCATTTATAAAAGATTAGGTACAGGGACCCGAAGTCACATTCAAAGAAACAAATATGGCAATTCGTTTTAAATACAATTGATCCTCATTTACATCGTTAATAATTCATGCCTTTAATAAATTCTTAAAGTATTTAATTTATTAAAAAAAGCCTAGAATAAGAAATTATTTGGGTTACAAAGAATATTCCTTTGCTGGAGAAAACTAGGGAACTACAATTTGATTGGATTTTCGGACTTTTTTTTTCGGCGAGAAATACTATTTTGTTGAATATCACTCTCGTTTTTTTATATATCAAGACAATATATTTCACACACATATGTGACACAATTCTGCTTCTAATTGCAAGTCACTGTAATTATACGGTGTTTCAATATATTCATTTTTGAAAGAAGAAATGCCAGCTATAGACATGTGACAAAGTTTTGTCCATGGCTGTACATACGTACGTACATTGCATGTTCCATTGATAAAAAAAATCATAGACAGAAGTGATACCTAAGTTCAGCTATTCTTCTCTATTGGACTGAACGTTTCTTTTGTTAATGTCTGGTGCGGTACATATTTAGTTTGCGTCTTATTGAAGATGTTTTTCTTATGTTTTATAAAGACCGGGCGAAATGCTAGAGACTTGTTTTCCTTTCAGGAAAGCAAATTGAATACCGTGAGGCAAAATCGTATTTATATCTTAATTTGTGTTCCTAGATTATTGCGTTTGGCAATATAGCCTTACATTTTTTTCGGGTATTGGAGCGCGTTGTTTAAATTATTTTTAGCCATTCACGAGTCAGTTTATTTTGGTATTCGGTTTTTGCTTCTTAATTTTTTTGTTCTTTCTTCCCCTCGTTAAGAAAATGAACATGCTTTAATTTATTTACGTATTTCGAAATCGTCTTTACGTTTATCGCGTGGTGTCTACGCAATGCTTTATGATGGTATCACATAATTTGTTCCGCATCTTATTCTTCAAATAAGGGAACCATAAAGCGGATAATTGAATCAACACCAAAATGCAAACACATTGACAGCGCATATAATTGGATCTGCGGACTCCATGTCCTATCCTGTACTTGACCTTACGACTGATATTGAAAAAAGCTAGATATGGATGCAATCAATCAACAATTTCTGAAGTGTTTACTTGAGCTATTCTTAGTTTGAATTCTAATAATTATACGTCACTCACATCTGAAGGTTCATGTGTAATTCATAGTCTATCTTATGCATATGATTAGCCTGCATGAACAACATTGTCTATTATAATCTTCTTTATTTGACTGATAGCAGTTATTAAAAATTAGTTATATAATTTGATAATAGTACCATTGTTTTAATCATAAATAGCTGGTTTGAAGATATACATATGACGTGTTTTAACTCGAATTTAATTGTTGCTCATACATAAAGTATTGAATGTTTTTGGAGAAGGGTAAGATATCACTCAACAGCTAAAATACAAGCACCGTTTGTAAGTAAACTTCTATATTACATATTTCATGATAATTGCAAACGCCATAATGTTGATTCTATTTTGGTAATATGTCAATCCACTTTTCGTGATGATCATTGTATTATGCTTGTGGCGTGTCTCCTCAAAATGTCATTCCTGCTTCAGAAATGTATGTGTACTTGACCAGTGTTAATAAAAAACATTATATTTTGGTGAGTCTGACAGACGGCTTAAGTTAGGGAAGGGATTGTCTTTAGTATTCGTGGGCGTTCCATTTACAACCGTATATGGATCAGTCACAGATGGTATATGTTAAATATGATGTGAAGAAATATGCTATTATTGTATCTTACGTCGGTCACGATTTTCCAAAATAACTATGTCACAGTTTTATGAATCGTAATCATGGTAAGTCAAAGTCATAGTAACATGTTTATTTCCATATCACAAATTATGTTTTGTTACAAAAATCACGGACACTATGCAGAGTGATTGATAGTGAATGAAGACGGCTTAGAAAAAGCTAACCTAGATGGTTTTAAATATACGCGGAGAACATCACCTTTAAAAGACACTACACGTGAGTGCTCAATTCATGGTTAAAAATGGAACGACCAAAGTAAACTAAAGAGACGTCAGAAATATCTTACTTGATCTATTCTAACCAATCATTGTTCGCTATCGTTGACTCGACACACTGCAGGTGATTTTGAAACAAAGAGTCAATGGTAATATGGAAAGAAACATGCCACTATGACGGTAACATTATCATGAGTCCGATTCATGAAAATGTGAGTTTTCTTGTTTGAAAAAATGACACCCGACGTAAACTAGAATAATGTCCCTTCCTATTAACGCCTATCAGTGCATAGTAGAGGACTTGTTAACGTTCCATGGCGAGAAATAAGGCAGCACTAAAGTTGTATGTTGTTTCTTAGAGTTTTCCAAGCGGATATTTCATATCGATGCTTTGCTTTATACAGTGAAGAAACTATTGCACTTTATAAACACTTCGGATCGTTCTAAGCAGTGAAGGTTTGAAGCACCTCCCCATACACTTCATAACAGAGTTTCCTCCTATGAACCAAATACGGAGCCAACCCTACAGCATCGATCCAACTGTCCAAGCCTGGACCGTCTTAATAGGAAAATATCTCAAGACATCTTCAGGAGGGTGAACAATACTTAGCACTGTCGTGCAGAATAATAGAGAAGAAAATAAAGAAAAAAAAAAACCGCTGAACTGCATCATCACAACGGAGCTCTATCTGAACAAAGATGCAGGAAAATCGGGACGTAGACAAGCAGCTAAGGTAGACATAAACCAGGCACTTACTGTCTTCACATAATATGACCACAAATAAAAAAGTGACATTTAGCGAGGAGTTAAAGTAGTCTACCAAAACACTTTATTCATATAGATAAACAATATTAGGGGGTGGCCAAAACATGTGTGAAGTTCCATTTCTGAAATTCCACACTATGCACAGAGATTGTAAGATCTTTTTCATTACTTTTATACAATTTCAGGGTTCTGCTACCCATCCTACCCCTCTCGCACCCCTCCCCCAAGCACTACTATATGCCAGCCATCTGTAAAACAGTAATAAGAACTTATTTTAACCATTTACTGAAGTAATATTTATTAATATGGTAATTTATACAGTTACAAGGAGTGATGTATTGTATAATAATATAAAGAGTACATTCAAGCATTTAGAGCAGAGTTTCTCAACCTTTTTCGTCCTTTACCTTTTACTATGTCTTCTAACCGGCGACCTATGATCAATTCATTTTCTGTAATATTTTATTTTAATTAAAACATGACAGTTGATTTATTGTATTTGATAATAAATATCCTAATTATATTATCAAAAAAATGTTCAGCAAATTACATTACATGTATCTTTAACAATTATGAAAACAGTAAGGAAAATATAAACTGCCTTTCAAATTTATTAGTTTAAACATGCAAAAACCTACATAAATTTATTTTTCACCTCCCCTCGCAACCACGTTGAACATAGCCCGCGACCCCCTGGGGTACCGACCCCAACATTGAGAAACCGTGATTCTATGTTCATTTGGGAATGTTTAAAAATAATCGGTAGTAGTTAATAAATAATAAGCATATTTTTGAGATTAAAATATTTCCTACTTTTTCTCTTGTGTACTGTGTATTATAATACAGTATAGTATGTTCTTTTACAGCGATCCAGAAAACCAACGTAGCCTTAAGGAAATGAAACTACCTGTTTCTGGTGAACTGTTACGTACTGGATACCAGTACCACTGATTAAGAGAACAAGTGTTGAGATGGCAACCAGAAGCGAAACATACAATTCAGTATTTTGGACTGGTACTGGTGATACAACGTTTGGCGATATTCTGGACAATAGTGTTGGAAGGGCGCCGATTTCTGTCTAACTTTGGGGGTGCCCATTCAGAATTTTTTTGTGTTGATAAGGGTCTAAGAAGGCATATATGATACAAATCCAATTCAGATTTTGAAAAATATTGTATATTCATAAAAAAAACACACATATAATAGTATACATATAGTCATTATGAAGGCTTCCCCAGGCCCAGCCATTATAGAATTTAACTATGTTTGTATAATGTAAAAAATCACTAAAACATTATATGTTCTAACTAATAAGAACAAAGTTTCTGCTGTTACTAGAAAATAAACTTAGGAAATAACAGAAACTGATGTTAGCCTATGCAGTGGAGTTATTCTGCTTTTCCAAATGTGGTTCTCTTTCTGTCCGGTTCACCCTTTCGCCGCGCTACTGCTTTATTAAACAAATATTGTTTTTCTTCTTTTAATTCTCGGTTCTCTATCTCGACAGGCATGGTACAAGAAACTTTTGTCTCACCTACAGTGAGAAAAAAGTATTTAAACAAGTTGAACAAAGAGGAAATACAGACTTATCACACACTCAAAACGTCGCCCATTTCGAAATCTATTTCCCCTTTATGAAAATTTCGATATATTAGATAGAATGCTATAGAAATAACTACCGCTCGATACACCTGTAAGGTAACAAGCAACGAAAGACTGACAACTACGTAAATCCATCGCAAAAATGTATTTGGACAACCCCATACTACTCTCGAAAGAAGTGTTTTAGGTACCCTATTGCGTACAAAAGCCCTCTCCGTGGTGTATTGAAGCAATCCACACCGTGTCAGGCATAAAGAAGCAGCATGGGGAACAAAGTGAGTTGAACAACATTAGAACTTCTCACTTTAATTTCAAATTACTTGCGGAAGGTAAAAGGTACTGAGACATAGCCAAGCTTGTTGGAAAGCCATGCTCTAGCGTTGGATATGTCATTAAAAAAAACAGAATAGTTATTGGGGATTTGTTCTGGTCAACTAAGGAAACTAACTGCCCGGAATGAAACCTACATTCTTCATTCTGTGAACAAAACTCAAAGAATTAGTGATAAAGATTTGGCTACTTCACTTGCCAAGGATATGCAAGTTAATGTTACAGATGTGTAGATGTGAACCAAAAAAATTCGGATTCAGAAGATGTGTAGCCAGAAACAAAACACACATACTAGAAGAAAGCAGAAAGAAGAAATTCTTTCCTAAAGAATATAGATATGAGGGCCTGGAATTTTGAAAAAAAGGTGGTGGTGTTTTTTTTTTCCTAGGATGAGACGAAAATAAACTTGTAGTGACGGATATCAGGACGTGTGGCGAAAGAAGAATGAAGCTTTCAGAAAGCAGAACATTGCTTCAATTGGTAAAAATGTTGGAGAGTCTGTTATGATTTTAGGTTGTGTAATTACTAATGGAGTGGCCAGTATTCATACCATGGATACACATCTTCTAAATCCCAATTTTTTTCAATGAATTTTTGATTGATTGTGGTGTAGCATTAACTTGCATATCCTAGGCGAGTAAAGAAGCGAAATCTGTAGCATTAATTCTTTGAGTTTTATTCACCGAATGAAGAATGTAGGTTTCATTCCGGGCAGTTAGTTTTCTTGGTTGGCCAGAATGGACTCTATTCCGTAATAATTGCTCTGTTTTATGTTTCATTATAATGAATCCAGCGGTAAAGCATAGCTTGCATACACTACGTAGACTGCTCTAGTACGCAAAAGGATACCGAGAACATTTATTTCGAGAGTAGTATTGTATTGGGTTGTCCAAATACTTTTTTGCGATGAATTTACGTAGTCCTCACTCTCTCGTGGCCTGTTACCTTACAGGTGTATCGAGTGGTAGTTAGTCCTATAGTAGTCTATCTAAGGCATCCAAATTATCATAAAAGGGCAAGGGATTTCGAAATAGTCCGTGTTTTATGTGTGATACAGTCTGTTTTTTCACTTTGCTGAACTTGTGCAAATACTTTTCTTACCCGCTGTATATTCTTGTATTAGAAACTCAGAATTACGGTATTAACGGTAAACAATAATTGCATTCAAACAGCAGTTTGACGGATATATTTCCTAGTGCAAGTCTACTCCTACTTTTGTGTGAGTTCTTCTTGTCGCTTACTTTTCTTGTATATTTTCCTTTTTCTTAAATTATGTTTGTATGTGACAAAATCACGATGAATGGTCCTTAACCCTCGGAACGCCAAGATAATTTCATCTCACGGAACGCCAAGATGGGTCATTTTCGACCCATGTATATTTCTTGTATCAAATATAGTACTTGTTCAAAATCAAGGTATTTTAGAGTATGGATATATATTCATTATATTGTATTTATTGCATTGTATTGTATTTTATTTTTTCAATTAGATACTACAAAATAATGAAAAATACAGAAAAATTAATACATCATATTAACCTTGTAACCATTTTCATGGCTGCATAAAAATGAAGGTACCATGAGTCTCTTACTTATTTACACATATAAAGTACTACATATAAAATTACCAGAATCAAACTACCTTACTCTCAAACCATCTCTCACTCTCACACGTAAAGCACACCGTATCTGCTGTATTCTGATTCTTGCCAGTGAAGCGATTACATTGCTGACAGTATGCGAAGTACTTGTCTTTACCACTACACAAGCAGCATCGGCCACGTTTCTTTGCTCCTTGATTGAGAAATCATAAAATGTAGGTCGTTTGAAAAGAGACTTGTGAACATTAGAACCGACAACAAATTTTTATTTTAGTATAAAATGACATTTAAAAATAGTTACACAAAACGCTAAGATTGGGTAAAATTGACTCGATCATGCTTGATTTTCTTAAATTATTACACGGGTTTAATGTCATTTTCTACCATAAGATTTTTGGACACGTACGTGAAGAATACACAGAATTTCACTCTTCCATTTAATGACTAATGGAATAAATAATATTTTGACTGTATGAGTCATTTATTACCTGATCTTGGGGTTCCGAGGGTTAAACGATAGAAAATATTTTTTCTTTTTTCTTTCATTCTTTCTTTTCTTTTTCTTTTCTTTTCTTTTTCTTTTCTTTTCTTACTAAATGATCTTTATCGATGTTATGTTCTAAATGTGATTTATACATATACGTGATGTAATTTATATAAGTACTGTAGCACACGAGTTTCAGGGAGGAATTTATCAATGAAATAGATTTTCCAAAGGGAGATAAGCTTAGTAGAAAGGGAAAACGAATGACCATGTACTGTAGAAATGAGAACCGACTTCACCTTATCATTTGGGCCCCCCATTGGGGGGGCAGGGCCCCCAAAGCCCCCCGGGATAGGCGCCCTTGTAGTGTTGAGTCTGACATGTGCAATGACACAGACCATTTTCATAATAATGAACTGAGAGAGAATCAGTAGAATAGATTTACTTACGAAAATTTGGCAATTACAGCAGACAGGTATTGAGTTAATTCCAGGGCTGCGGCTGCTATTGTAAATTCTGCTTTGAAAGACATGGGAATTCTAGATAAGTCTAATATGCTGCATCAGAAGAAAGTGGAAAAGAAAAGAAAGCGAATTGGAGAAAAGAATACTTTAAAAATCAAATGAAAAAAAAAATGTTCAAATTGAATGCATTGGGAGAAAGAATAAAACAAAAACACCAATTGGGATGGAGTAAGAGGAGCACTAAGTTTTAGTAAAGTAGCCTGGAGATGTTTACATGGACCACGCAAAACCAGACAAAAGGACTGCTTATTTCGGAAGAAATCATCGCTTTCCTATTAGATTCTGAAAGCAAAGAAACATTGAAAGCGATATTATGTGATGACACACTGGTGAATACAGGGCGACGCGCAGGTGGAGTTATCAAGTTGATTGAACTGTATCTCGACAAACCACTAAAAAGGCTCATTTGCCTTTTGCACACAAATGAGCTTCCCTTTAAGCATGGTTTTGAAGTAATAGAAAGGAAAAGCACAAAGCCGCAAACTTTCAACGGTGAAACTGGAAAAAAAAATAGCCAGGAGCTGACTAAGTCGGAAATAGTTAAATTTGACATAACAAAAACAGTGTTCAAGAAATCCAGCAGAGGTTGTTGACACTTTGAGCTCAGACGAGAAATACCTCTATGAAATGTGCTACAGTATCAATTTTGGTACTGTTGCAGACCAGTTAGCTAAGAGATCACCAGGACAAATGCACAATGCAAGATGGGTTACAAGAGCCAATAGAATCCTTTGACTGTATGTTTCTCTAAGTGAACCATCAGAAAACATAAAAGACCTTTTGAAAATAATCATGAGAGTACATGCACCTGGTTGGTTTTGGATTAAATCGCATCCACAAGTATGTGAACGAGAAACAAACTTCTGGTATATTACCAAGATATTATGATGTAAAAGAACAACACAGGGAAGTTATGAAAAAGTACTGAGAAACAATAGTTATTTTGCTCTTCCTGAAAGTATTATTCTTTCATTGTTGACAGACTCAAGGAAGCAGTGTAGAGAAAAGGCAATTCAGCAAATCTTCGAAGCGAGACAAGTTACCTCTGACGAACTAAAAAAAAATCAATTGCCACATAGACTCAATCTAGAAGCAGATGACTACATGAATATGATTAACTGGGAAAGTGAACCGATTACACCTCCTCCACTTCTGGGAAACGTAACATATGAGGATCTTCTTCAAGCTCTTGATGGGCCATTCCCAATCCATCCTAAGTGCCATAGCCAAGGCGTGGAACATGCTGTGAGTTTGGTGACTCAAGCTACCCAATCGAGAATGTGAATAGACATACAATTATATCTAATGTTCTAATGTACTTTTAAATGTTCAAGAATCAATAAAAATACTTCCTACATTTTACTGGAAAGACCAGTGGTGTTAATGCATAAAGTGTTCCTGTACATATGTTTGATGTATTTGGTTTGTTTGCAAGGTTCCTCGTAAACGAATATATTAAAAATGTCAGTTAGTTTAGTTTCATATCACATTCTACTACACTACAACTCTTAAGATTTATTACACATTTGGTTACAATTAAGACTGTGTTCGTGCATTGTAATCCTCACAATATTACTTGCAACTATGTGCTGTTAAATATGAAAGTATAGTATTATACAATTGTATTATAACAAATAAAATTGCAAATAATACAGTATTGTTTAAATACATTTACAGATGTATTAATTTTATAATGCACTCTCATTTAAAGGGGTAAAGTGCGAGGGGTAGGGGTATCACCCACCTTTTCTTTTTCATCCCCATATTCAGGGAAGCATAATAAAGTCCAGGCAATATGTGGAATAAGAATGTAGAACTTCGACTCAACCCCCAATATCCATATTATTGTTCCCGTACTCAAATTAAAGGATTGCTAGAACATGAGGAAATCACAATATAAAGCAACTATAGTAGATTCTTAATAGCGATGATTACAGTTGCGATACGCAATATCAAGCAGTGGCAAGCATATATATATATAAGTACAAATACAGGCTGAAACATCACGCCGACTTACGCAAATAGGGGCCGTCGCTCAACACCTTCCCCTCAAAGATTCAGCCCACAAATAATGAAAAGAAACACTTGGACCAGCCCGCTGCTACTTTTTCAACGCTCAAATAGTCCAATACGTGATCAAATAACATAGTATTTAATGTAGTAATCACTCATCGCTCAAAATGCTTGCAATCTCTATCTAGACTAGTTAGTGATATCCCCAGTGCCAGTACTCCAAAAGATTTTGAGTACAAGGGAAGTTTCGTTAAAACGTAATCAAGTAGAACGTCGAGTACCTTGTAGCAACTTATCCATGAGAAAAACATATAAACAAGAAGTAAATAAATGGAATGGAAAGAACGAAAGTCAACCTCAAAATACCGAACGAGAGAGAACATAAAGTAAAAGCAAAATCCCAAACCGTCATCACGTCTCGCAGAGGCTCACCGCTTAGTTAAGGAAAAAATAATTTCATCTTAACACGAGGTATATTTATACTATACTAATCTGTAATTTTATATTGGAGGGAATCTTTATTAAATTCTGAAAGTAACACAATAATGTAGAAATTGCTTCCGAAGTTCATTAATAATGTTTTAGTTTTTATTAAATAAATAAACTGATTACATTCTTCATAAGTACTCTAAAAAATAAAGGAAGTTCCTGGTTATCAAATTCATACAGTGACTAAATTTCTTGATTAACGCATTACAAATTTAATTGTCAAAATTTCCAGTATTGACTGAAAAAAAACGATGAATGCTAAATATTGTGAATTACAAGCATATAGCAAACGAAGTTTAGTTCTTGATCCCACAATAAGATATTATATTTTTGTTTTCCTTTTCCCTTCAGAGTAATGCAATTTATACCGAAACAATCCAGAAGCATTCTGTTTATACTACTAAAGTTGATATTGTAGTAAATACTTAAAATTCTTCTTCGTTTGTGTTTGTGTGCCATCCTTGTATACGTGGACATAATATCATATGGTCTGTAATAAATTTTTATTATAAATTTCAAATATATCAGGCTTTTAATTATCAGGCAAAAATCAGCATAAATAATTGATAGTAATTTTGGAACAATTAAAATAACGATATAACGTATATACTCAGTAGTGGTGTGGGTTTTTGTCCCAGCCCACTCCACCAAAATTTGAACACCTTTGCCCTATTAATCTTAATTTTGATAGGTTCCCAGGGCCTTTTGGCACTTTAAGTCATCTTGAGGGCAAGCTCCACCCTTCAACCCTGTTTTCAGACCTCACCCCCGTTTTCAGAACACCGTGAGAATTTTCTTGGTGGCATCGCCATTTTGATAATGAAATAATATCTCAATTAAAAAACGTACATAAGATATGTCTCGACAATCTTCGACTACAAGAAAAAGCAATGAAATATCGATGGATAAGTAAAAGATATTTAAAAATCCAACTTGATTGAAAAAATAGAATAAGGATGAATGAAAGAATTAACCACAACCTCAATATACATGAACTTTGGTAGAAATGAAGAGCCAGAATGGAAGAATACTCCTGCCAAGACGTTCAATAATGGGGCTTGAACCAATGTGTTTTCTTTTGGAAATCTACGTACGACACTCAATGTTTCCTTTTGTAATCATATTCAAAAATGACTCACTGCGTGGCAGTGGAAAAATAGATTCAATTAATTTTGAAGAGTATTTATTTATTTTTTTAAAAAAGTAATACCTTAAAATTTATTAATCTTCACACATAGATATTGTAATTAGTAAGACAACAAGCCAGCCTTCAACTAATTGCTTAAATATTTTAAAACGACCCTTAATTGTTGCGCAGAAAGATGAACGGTGTATGTTATGGTGATGTCTGCTCTAGACTATGATAGCTGAAGAAATGGTTTGTTTTTACTGTTTGCGGGAACGGCGAGCATACGGTCTGTGGTTATGTAATGTGGGGGGGACACTTTTTCACGGGAGCGGACATCACAGTTGATGGATGCATAGTTTGGCGTAGGGAAAGGCAAAGCCGGAAACACTTTTTTTTTCAAGATACAGATGTGATGCTGCGCCGCGAGTCTATGCAAAGAAAGAGTTGGTGGGAAATATTTTATAATAGGGGTTAACTTGTAGGTGACAATATCCTCTAAATGGCTGCCGTAAAACCCTGGGAAAATAGAAATACATGAGGGGGGGAAGGTTGTTTCTTTCGCGTACGTCGGTCTGAGAACGGAAATATTAATGTTATGACAAAGGAAAAGGTTCTGTCTACCAGAGATTTCGTGGGAAAGCTTACCCATCTATTATATTTTAATCAGCAAGATATACACTCCATGTAAAGGGTTAATAGTTCATTGGTAGGGGATTGGGCCATGAGAAAGGTTTCAATTTCTTATGTGAACGGAAGTTATGATTGTGTTAGCGGCATTATACCCGATATTGAGATGAAACATCTGACTGTCTCAACATATGGGAATAGAAAAAGAAAAGGAGGTAAAATAAATCCTGTGAACAAGCCCAATAACCCCCTGACATTTTCCCAGGATACTCGCTGAGAGTTTGGGGCGGAAACATGTCAAGAGTAGCTTATATATACGACCATTAAACATACTGGAATAACAATTGGCAGTTGTGTCTCCTCGTTGACACTGCTTTATTATTTCGAGGGTGTTTCTGAGACAAAAAGAAGACAGATATTAAGGTAGGTGTATCAGAATTTTATGTAATATTATATATGTTTCTTTGTGTATAAAGAGAATACTATCGTTTTTTATATTGCAAAATAAAAGCAATAAATAAAATCCAATTTTGTATATTTGTTGCTTCATTATTACGGGATATGTATATGTTTTCAACAATCAAACTCAGAATATAGTCTTTGCGAAATTAAATTAAATTGCCGTAGCTCAGTTACTTAGTAATTGACCAGTCGTAGAAACAATCCTTGAATGCGACTTCAGAGGGACTTTTACAGTCATATAAAATAAATAAATAACAGGATGATTTTTTGTAAGTCAGTTGGACCTATGGTTTTGAATATTCCACACAAAACAAATAGTGGCCGTAGCTCAGTGGTTTTAAAATATAACAAAAATGGTACCGCGGGCTATTCATTTAACCGAAATTGTCTCAGTTGCAGAAATGAAATAGTAAAATACGAGCTGTAACTACTTTGCAAGGAGTTGGGGCGACCGTAGCTCTGCTGCTTTGGAAGTTGACGAAAACAACTGCATTGGCTGGTCATTTTGAGTACGATTTTCTGGTTTTCTTAGCCCCTTAAAGCTAATAGCATAGCAATGGTGATACATATAGTATATGGATTATAGTATTACATATAGTATAGCACAGTTGTTTTGTTTTCGAAATTTTTTGTTGGAATGAATGTAATGACTAGTGAGATTTATTTCATTTATACATAACAAATAATATAACGATGGTTACATTACACAAATCCAAATGGCTGCAGTTCAGTTCGAAATATATAGAGTTGTCATGGAAGGGGTTCATTGTTGTTGTTGCTGTGTATTCAAAACTAATGACATAATCACATTGGCCCATGAAAATCAAAATTGATCGTGGGTTCGTGCGTAGAACACCCGCTTTACTTTAGGGATCTTGAGATGAAGACCACACACTAGATTCTGATTTAACATTATATTGCATTCAGGGTTGACCTGATCCTAAGTTGCCTAAAGGATAAAAAACTTTATTTTTATATGGGCCAGTCTAGTAACTTTGGACTTCGGACCATCACGATTCGCCTTTAGCTGTTAAGTGTTAAAATCCACACCCAGGCCTTGTCAGGACCCGACCCCGGGACCTTCGAGCCGATGGCCTACCGCCGCAGACCGATCGGCCACCCGGTCGGCGTTGCCTAAAGGGCATAATT
>JAGDQP010010731.1:18116-34361 GCA_022664845.1 Lepisma saccharinum
CTCTTTTTCACTGACTGACTGGAGAAACAAAAGCGAATCCCAATTCGTATTAGCTGCGCATGCGTATTGTGACATTATGGGAGAAGGCGATGGTTGAAGTGAGTCCGTAGCAGTGTGCTGAGCTTAATGGCCATATGGTTACCATATGGTTTTCTTAGAAAAGATGGAGAGAGGGTGAATGTCGCCTCTTATTTCCGGTGCGACGCTTAATGACCATTAGGTTGCCATATGGTTTTCTTAGAGGAGATGCAGGGAGAGTGTCTGTCGTCTCTTATTTAGGGGGCACGTGAAGCGGATACCCATGTGTGGATCTTAATGACCATATGGTTTTCTTAGAGAAGTTGGAGAGGGGGATAGTGAATAAACCGTCTTTTATTTCCTGTACATGCAAGGGGGATTGCATTCTGAGTTTGTCCATTGAGTAGACTAGACGTGAATTTGCTGCTCTCTGATATTAAATTTTTGTCTCCTATATTTCCAGATTTTGGAATTAATATTCATTGATTACAATATTATTATTGTATATCTTTGAAAATAAGGAAAAGCAAAGTAAGTTTAATTATATTTGTTGTTATATTAATTTACAGTTTTGACTTAACTCTTGCAAGTACACATGTTTGATTTTAGACCTTGAAAACAATCTATCTGACCAATGAGAATTCTTAAAAAAGAACATTTTCTGTTTCAAACAGAATATTTTAAGACCAAGAAAAGAATCTATCTGACTAATGAAAAGATTTACAGGCATCTGTTTTTAAACACAGTTGGATGTAGGAAGTGTACTTTAAAGAAAGAGTAACATAGTTGTTTATTAATTAAAATAGTGATAGGGTTTCAATGATGAGAACTCAAAATGGTTTTCCTGCTTTTTATTAATTATCTTAGCAGCATTTGAGAAGGTATCTGCCTAGAGGCTTCAGTTGAGAGAGTATGCAGGTTATTGCATACATAAAAATGTTAAGAAAAACATTTCAAAAGAAAGTTTTACTAAGATAGAAAAAAATATTTTGGTAAAAAAAGAAAAAAATCTTAAGAATAATTGTGAAAAGAAAATTTAGAAGAAAAAGGTTTAATAAGGAAGAAAAAATTCGTAACAAGTAATGAGAAAGAAAAAATCTTAAGAAAATAATTTCTTTAAAAAAGTTTTGGTAAAACAAATGGAATGATCTTAAGAATAATTGTGAAAAGAATATTTGGAAAAAAAGTTTTAATAAGAAAAAAATTCATGTCAAGTTTTACTGAGAAAGAAGAAATCTTAAGAAAAGTATTTCTTTAAAAAAGTTTTGGTAAAAAGAAAAGATCTTAATAATAATTTTGAAAACAAAATTTGGAACAATAAACAACTTACCCAAAAAGTTTATGGTTTTACCTTCAGAGAAAATAAAAGTTTTTATTACAAGGATTGTTCTTTCTCTTATGGAAAAAAGTATTTTGAAGTTAGTGAAAAACATATTAAAAATTAACAAACATCATATTTCTGAAAATAATTTTATTTTTTGTTACAGATTCGAAACCATTGCATTTTGTGTTGGGATTTTAATTTTCATCTTCTCTTCCATTTTGTGTTCCTCTTGTGTTGTGACTTGTATCTTGAATCATCAGTGTAAGTTGAATTTAAAAAATATTTTGCTTCTCAACCTAAAGTCAAAGCGGTCTTTCTATTTTATGTTTCACACTCGTCCATGTCTTTTGTTTTGTTACCAACACAAGTGTAACTATCAAAATAAAAAAAATATTTGTTATGGTAATGGCACCCAGGCGAGTTTTTTCTTTTAGATAATTAACCTAAAAGTCCAGAAAACTAAGCAATGAAAAAACATAATCTTTTTTTCTTTTACATTCCTTAAAATCTAGATTTCTTTTTTAAACTTATGTTTCTACATTTTGCAGAAACTTTAACTACTTTTTTCATTTGTGTACAAAACGAAAATTACTTAACTTGACAACTTGATTGAAAATATATCACTTTCGTTAGAAACAATTTTTAGAAAAAAATCATACATGTCGAGCCAAAGTTTTGTTTGTTTCTATCTTAAAAGAAAATATGAATCAAGAAATCACTTTTACCCTTTGTATTTTCTAACTTTTGTAGGAACTACATGTAATATGATGTTTTTTGTCCATCACTCATTAGACGTACGTATCTCTTTTTAGAATCATGGTCACCACAATTGAAAACATGTTTGCCACCTTCCAGGCCGGAGCACTCAACACTAACGACAAACTGATACGTACGTGGCAATGGCTGTGCTATCTGCAGGCTCAAGATCACCGTGCTGTAAATATTGATGTAAGTAGAATGTTTATTGCTCATTTTGTAGAGATGTGTGTGGATCCTATAGAGAAAATCATTAATGAATATCGAAACGTGGCAGACATTCTCGATTTGTTCAGTACGGTCCCTTATAGATTTGAGGGCGAAATTGAATTACTTGGAATAAATTTGACAATTTATTTGGAAGAGGTTTGATTGTTTGTGACCGTATTTATTCCAATGCTGTATATGCATTTTTGGGGAGAGAAGATTTTCTATGTTGCGCTGGTACAGTTTCCAATTCTGCCTTTAATTCCTGGTGGTAAACGTATCCCTCATGCTAATACTTTGTGCAATAGTGTAGGGGTACACAAGGCCATCATAATGAGGTAGTCGTGGAATCTGTCCCAGTGGCTTCCACTTCTACTGTAGCTATGCCGGAGGAGTTCCCTGTTTTCAGCCCCTTACTCGTGGATGGAAGCTCTGATGGAAAGCAATGCGGATCTGGAAGAGGATCGTATTGTGAATGAGGTGGCCAGTGGGATGTTTGGTGTTATTTCTTCCGTTCACACGAATGTCTCCAACCTACCTGGTCCCTCAAGACAAGAGGAGTTAATGGTGGTTGAGGATAATATTATCCCTCACGATAATGATGTTCAAGTTATCGTGGAGGATAATACTAACCCTGATCAAAGGAATGTTGAAGTCGTAAATGATGATGATGATTGGATTTTACTCGAGAATATTAATTTACATCATTTTAATCTCGACGAACAGATCATGGAACACGTAATAAATGATATTAACAATGATCAATGGCAGAATTGGGTACCTCCCGGCAATAACTTATACGATGCTGGAAACCAGGGTGCAAGTACTAGTAGGGATAATGGAGACACTAGTAGCAATGCCTCTACTAGTCATAATAATAATTTTGAAATCGTTTCTCGTCTTAATCGCATGTATCGAAACTTCGAAATTGAAGGAAGAGATATAATTATCGAAAAATTCCGGCTTAAGTGCACATGACAAAACATGCCTATGTTCCGAATCTCTTTTCCTTTATACTGGATAATATTATTCCCGACATTGATGCTGAGGCTTACGTTGGTTTAACGTTGGATTCAAGTAATTCCACGGTTAATAGACCGATGTACATGGGGTGGAGGCGAAGGGATGAGTTGTCGCAAGATGTAATTTTACGTTCCATAGAAAACGTCATTCAAAGTAATGAAATTTTCCTTCTAGGCCAAGTGAACAGAAAAGTACATTTTGTGAATTCCTACAAAGGAAGAGGGAGAGTAACTAAACGCCAGGCTAAAATCATGGAAATGACTGCTTTCCTCGAGAAATACATCATTTCGCCTCCAGTAGACCTCTACTGTCTCCCACAGAGTTTGGTCATGGCCAGAGCCAAAGCTGAATGTAACAGACGTACAGTGTACAATCTTCAAGATTTAAAAAATTGTCCAAATGCCTGGATCAATGTAGCCAAAGACCTGTGTGCGAAAGCTGAGGTTGATGTAGAGATTCTAAGAGGATGTGGTGTCGAGGAAATCAATCAGTTGCAGCGTCATTTACTTCCGCGCTATAGAATTGTAGTATATGAGAGTAAGGCAGGGACAAGGGGAGCAACTATTCGATGTGCATTGCCTGAAGCTGAAAATCAACCTTTTATCAAATATAGCGATGGGCATTATAGTGCAATTAACTTTCTTAAATCGTATTTGAGGGTGAGAGAGTACTGTCCTTTGTGCTTGACGGGTTATAACCATTAAGATAACCATGAGTGTAAGTTTAAATATTCCTACTGTGAAGTTAGCCACACGATTTCTGATGAGGAAAAAGGACTATTTCACTACTCCGTTTGCAAAAGAGTATTTCCTTCTCTCGAATGCTATAGAAATCATGAAAAGGTACCTGACAAAGGCAAGTCCATATGTTACAATGTGAAGCGGTGTCCGACTTGTCCTGTAACCGCCGACATGCGAAAAAGAAAAACTAACAAACAGCCACATGAATGCGGAGAATATTACTGCAGACAATGTGAAAAGTATCTAATGCCGGATCACCAATGTTTTGTGAAAAAACTGAAACCAGATAATTACACGAAATATCTGTATGTTGAATTCGACGTTGAAAACATGTAACTTTAACCAAATACGAAGGGCGAGTGCGAGCATATTGTAAACTTGGTATGTTTGAGCCACAGATACAATATTTGTAAAGATAAGAATTTAAACGCCACATGCATGGAATGCGGAGACACGGAAAATGGGGGTTACCGTCATTTCTCCTTCAAGACAATGAAAGAGTTCATAGTCCATGTACTTAAAGAACGTCCTTCGTTTGAGAAGATTGTGATATTTAGTCATAAAGGTCCGAAATACGACATGATTCTGCCGGCAAGGAGTTTATTGGTGGACCAAGGTTTTGGCAAAGAGCTGAAAATTATTCCTCAAGGAAAAAAGATTATAGAAATGGCTTTGGGTAGCAAGAAAATCATCTTCCGGGACACTTTGAAGAGAGGAGAGTTTCCCTACCTATTTAATGTGCCTGAAAATCAGGATTACGATGATCTCATTCCTGATTTTGAATATTTTCACCCCCAAAGCCGGACAGAGGAAGAATACGAAGCGCTGAAGGAATGACATGACGAATGCGTAAAACAAGACAATAAATTCAATATGCAGCGAGAATTGTTGGAGTATTGCAGGAATGATGTAAACATATTAGCTAGTGGCGTAGTAAAATTTTCAAACATTATTGACGAACGTACGGATTGTCTATAGTGTTTTCTTGTATCATCAACTAACGCAAGCATGGCCATTAAAGTGTTTCGCACTCTCTACCTACCGGAAGAAACTATTTCGATTATCCCTCCACGCGGATTTGAACACCGAGACAGCCTGAGTAACAAAGCCGTGCAGTGGCTAAGTTACATGTCCCACATTCGAGGAAAAAAATCCGACATGAGGCGAATGGAGGCGAATGGAAATTTGGAAAATATCCGACATGAGGCGACGAAGAAAAAACAAAAACAGCGCTGGAATACGAAGGGTGTTACTATTATGGATGTCTTCTTTGTTTTCCTTACCTCATTCACAAAGCCATCGATGGCGGTGAAACCATGGAGCAAAAATATGCACGGACCATGGAGGAAATTGGTTATTTGAAAAGAAACATTGAAAATCAGTTATTGTCATGTGGAAATGCGAGTGAGACAAAGAAGTAAAGAATAATAGGCGTATCCAGGACTTTATGAAGACACACGGTGCCACGATGGATGGAGGTCTTAGTCCAAAGGATGCATTCAAGGGTGGCCTAAGAGAATGTTCAGGTCCTTGTACAAATGTTTAGCAAATGAAAAAAATTCCTACGTAGATGTAACTTCATTATATCCTTGGGTAATGCCAACAAAACCGTTGCCAGTAGGACCTCCCAAGGCGTACAAGCCCAATTTCTCCGATATAACCAAAGTTCAGGGTCTAATAGACTGCATGGTAGAAAGCCCAAGAGCCCTGAAAATCCCACTTTTAGCTATGAATTGGCATTCTAGATTAATCTTCGGCTTGTGTCGAACATGTATGGAAGAAAGAAATATCGGGGAATGTAAACACGGCTCGGAACAACGGTTGTTTAGAGGCACGTTTTGTTCACATGAGCTTCAAAAGGCTATCAAAAAAGGATACATAGTCAAAGGAATAAACGAAGTATGGGAATTCGAGAAGAAAACAGGATTATTCATAGGCTATGTTGGAAGCTTTCTACGAATGAAACAAGAGGCAAGTGGTTTCCCTGCAGAGTGCGAAACTGAAGAACAAAAAAGTGAATCTATTAAAAACTATGAAGAACATGAAAATATCAAAGTGCAATACAATAATATTTCTCATAATCCAGGTTTGAGATATTAATGAAAAATATTATTGAAATCCCTATTTGGTAAATGGGGTCAAAGAACCGACCTCGCTCAAACCTGTGTTGTAACGGACAGTCAGACATTTCTCAGCCTCCTGCTGTCCTCTCAATATGAGGTATCAACCGTTGTTCCGATCGGACATGGGAATCTTATTGTAACATATCGGGATGTTGAGAAAAAAATGCCCCGCTCCCTTTCTCAAATGTTTGCCTTGCAGCCTTTATATCGTCATGGGCAAGACTCCGGCTATATAAACTAATTGAAAAAGTGGGCTACGATAATTTACTATACGTAGATACTGATTCTATTATATTTATTCAAAATAAGTATGACCAACCCCCGCTTTATCTTGGAAATTATTTGGGGCAGCTAACTGATGGAATTTAACCTGGTTGGGAAATCATTTGGTTTATTTGGTTGGGTCCTAAAAATTCCGCGTATCGAATAAGAGAAATTAGTACGGGAAAAATTGAAGATGTAATGAAAATTCGTTTGATTACTCTTAATTACAGGGCACGTCAAGAAATTAATTTTGAACTGTTTTAAAATTTGGTCATGGAAAAATCGAAAAGAAGGTAATTTTCCCCCAAATAATATCTGCAGAAACCAGGGTTCGTCATCGTGTCACGTCCCGATACGAAAACACATCAGATGACAAACAACAAGAGACGACGTGTTATACAGGACATAACAAAAACAGACTTTAAGACACTCCCCTATGGATATTATGATGCATAACTGTGTATGTGTGTGTGCGTCAATAGCTAGCAAAGTTATGTTCATGTCCATGACGGTATAAAAAGGAAATCTCTATTGCAACTGGGGTAGTTCAAGTCGAGATGTTGTCCTTTTAACACCCATGTACGCTTTTGGTCGCGGGACCTCCCGCTCTGGTAAAACTAACTTTGTAAATCGTTTAATTGAACATGGTAATAAAATGTTTTCTATCTAACTTATCTTACTCTATCTAACGTTAAATTTCATCATGGAATTCCAGACATGGAAACATTTCAGATTCAACCTAATTCCTTATTAATCCTTGATGATTTGATGAGTGAAACCAGCGCACACGTCACAGGCCTATTTATTAAATTCTCACGTCATAAAAGTTTATATGTAATATTTATTCTACAAAATTTTGTTTCCAAAAGGTAAACATGCACGTGATATTCTCTTAATCCTCATTATAACGTAGTTTTTAAAAACCCACGTGATAAGTTACGAATCAAATTCTTGGCACGTCAAATTATGCCTCATCATAGCAAGGGTGTTGTAGAGGTATTTGAGAAAGCTACAGTGAAACCTCATTTTTATTTGTTATTTGATGTAACTCAACAAACCCCCGATCCGTTACGTATACGTAGTCAATTTTTTTCAGATGAAACCATACATGTAAAAGACATGAATACTCCAATCATGCTCAGTCGCTAACAAGATGTCGAGATTGAAGCATCACTATAAAACGCTCCGTACGCTGTGTAAATGCAAAGGCAAAAAACGTACATTGCTATTATAAAAACATCGGAAGGTGTTATTCGAACTATAGCACAAGTAGCTAAAAATATCATAAAGGGCAACATCCCGCTTTCTCCTTTTCAGAAGCAACGTCTATGTCGTCATAAGAAGACGCTTCGTGTCCTTGCTCTTGCAAGATCCAGTCTTAAGAGCAAACGTAAACTATTAAGTCAAAAGGGTGGTGCACTTTTACCTTTATTATTAGCGCCCGTATTAAGTACAGTCGCAGGCAGTTTATTTAATCGATAGTATGGTTACTTCACAGTTTCAAAAAATGATACTCGTTCCGGAACAGGCATCTGCTCAAATGATTTCTTCTGTTATATCAAGCGAATCACATCAGGCTCGTTTAGACCAAGAAATGAAGGATATATTTCAACATACTGATCAAACAACAAAAGAAAAATGGAAATTATACCAGCAAGCTTTGCATCGATATTTGGAACATACCCCTCAAGCACATAAACCAATAGCACTCATAAACCTCTACCTTTCATAGACATGGATCCCGCGACGGCACCAACAAGTAAATCTTCACTATTATTTCAATTCATTCTTGATACTGTTCCGAAAACACTTAGTCGAAAGACGGGAGTCTTATTAAAACTAATGTACGCATTCAATCGCATCAGTTGGGATCCGACAGGTGTCGTAATCATAGGCAATAATCTTGTTCCTGGTTCCAACATTATCGATCTTGTAAATGAAGTGATAAGAAAAAGAGCACCACGTAACCCTGTAGGAATCCAAACATTCAAGCAACTGCTTCACGAAATTAATATTCGTTATGAATTAATTAATTTTCAGTTTGGTGCAGGTATTATAAAGCATCGAATGAAGCTAAAGAAACCTAAACCAAAGGCAAAGAAGCGCAACATTTTTAAAAATATCTTTAAGCATTATAGAGAATACAAGTTTTAAATCATTTCTTTACGTAGAGTATATTATACATATACGGAATCAGTGTCTTTGGGAACTGTTTCCGAGCTACGAAAGAAAAACAAATTGTCGACAAAAACCATTCAAACTGGCTAGCTTCACAAGAAGCATATACGTTACATGTCCCAGCACGGAAAAACCTTCCTCGGAAACAGAACTATGTCAATGGTCCTCACCAATTAATTGAAATGGATTTGGCGGATATGCAAAATGTGGCAAAGTATAATCATGGGATAGATACATTTTATGTGCTATTGATGTGTTTTCACGTTATGCGACTTGTATTTCTGTCAAGAACAAAACGGTTCCTGTTATGGCTGAAGTCATCACAAAAATTTTGAAATCTGTAAAATTTCCATTCGTTCATTGTGAAACTGATTTAGGAACCGAGTTTTATAATCATCATATAAAACGCATCTTTGAAAAGTATCGCATCAACCATTATAGTGTCCATTCGGAAATGAAAGTGGGACTTGTAGAACGATTCATACGTACATTAAAGGAAAAATGTACAAATAGTTTACGGCTGAAAATACGTATCGGTACAATGACGTGCTAAACGATCTTGTACATAGTTATAATCACACTATTCATTCCACCATTAAGATGACACCCGCAAACTATAATGACTAAAATGTAAATCAAGTCTGGCAAAACTTATACGGAAACAAAACCAAAAGCAAACCCAAATGTAAATTGTATCCGGGAGATTATGTTCGGGTTAGCAAATATAAACATCAAATGGAAAAGCGATACTTGCCGAAATAGTCTCGCAAAATCTTTATTGTAGAACAATGTGTGAAAAGTACACCAGTTACCTATAAAATCAAAGATTGGAACGGCAATCCCATTAATGGAATCTTTTACTCTCAAGAACTTCAAAATGTCCTTGTAGGGAAAAAGAAAACATATCTCATTTAAAAGGTATTAAAGTGACAGAAAGGTTGGGTCTACGTCAAATGGTTAGGATATCCTCCAACTATGAATAGCTGGGTGTGACAAACAAACGTTCAGTCGAATTTGTGATGTTGTCCGAGCAGGGTTGCCATGAATTTTATGTAATCCTAGCATCTAATGCAAGCAATCATATTTTTTAGAATACAACAGCATTATATAGACTAAACTATGCCAACCTGTCCATTTGACGGGTGATTGAGTGGTGGGTGTAACTGGCATTACGATCCCCTTTAGTTTTTATAATCTTTGGCACGAGGAAGAAATTATTATTCAAACACGAGGGAAAAAGAAAGCCGAATACAATATTAAATTTCCTCCCGGATACTATGATTCTGTTCCTCGAATGTTGGAAAGTATTCCTCGCATTCTCCAAGGCCAACAACATGAACAAGTTCAAAAAGAAAAACAGGGTGAAAACCAACGTATATTAATTTTTCTTGAAAAAAATACTTAAAGTTACACTTTTCAATAATAATCATGAAGAATTGGAAAAGGACGATGAGGGATTTCTTCTCGATGAGGAAGGCAATAATGATGATGCAGCGGTAATTGATGATCCTATCATGTTACTTTATGATAGTACACGACATCAAGTCATTATTAAACATCGACGTTACCGTCGTCGACAATATGTGATTGGTATGACGCCACTCTTACAAAATATGTTCAGATTCAGTAATAATCCAAATGTAAGTACACGCGCCATTCACTTTTACCCAATCCATCGTAGCAGACGACCCATGATTCTAACTGCTGTTGCACCGTATACATGTAATTTGGAATATAATATCCCATCCGAAATTAATTTTGTCCTGATATTGTCAAGACTCAACCTAATATTGGTCAACTTTTGCGAAAGATTAACGTACATGAATACCAATATGGTCAAATTCAATCATTTATTTTTTATCATCCACAGTATGTTAAAATGGAAAAGAAATATTTTCATACCTTACACGTAGACTTAAAAGACGAACATGGTATAAAATTGACATTATAATTTGGAACGTCAAGCATTACATTTCACTTTAAAGAGAAAGCAACATCATGATATTTGAAAGTACAGATGACAGTTTCTACATCACCCTAAGTTCCAATGCTAGTACACATACGTATGCCGGTAATACACTCAGCCATTTTCGCAATATTCTAAATCATCGTATACATTTAAATGATGCTTCGTGGATGGTTGGTCTTTCAGAAATTCATATTCCCCTTACAAGTGAAAATGTTCTTGAAGGAGAAAATATCTTCTGGTTTGATTTAGCAAATGGTTCAAAAGTGAAACATAAAGTTACAGCAGGATATTATGCAACTATTCAGCATTTACTGGATGAACTCAATAAAATTACACCAACCATACAATTCTCATATTCAAATACAGTACAAGTTACGGCAATTGATATAATTCAATCTCTACGCGTATCTCCTCTGCTAGCATTACAATTAGGATTCGAACCAAACATTAACATACTAAAAATGGGAATCATTCAAAAACAGCCTTACTTGAGTATTGCATATCCTCCGCAACAAGTGTTTGTATATACGGATCTTATTCAACCACAATATGTTGGTGATACAAAAGCATCCCTACTTCTTATTGTTGCCATAACGAATACGAATCACGGAAAAGTCCAAACCATTGCCTTTCAAAACGTTTATTACTTTCCATTATCCAGATTAGGTTTTGATACCATTGAAATCCTACTAAAGGACCATGCAGGTTGAGATATGCCATTTGCACGGTGACACTTCACTTTAAACGTCTCTAAAAATGAAAGTTAGAACATATCGTGGTCGCGGAATACCTTATTTCGCAGGACCTGTGAACCAGCGCGTTTATGGAATAGGGAGTTTATTTCGTGATCTTTTTCGTTTTGCCATGCCATTTATTAAACAAGGCGCTAAAGCAGTTGGTCGACAGGACTTACAGACAGGAATGCAAGTTGCGGGATATATGCTGGAAATTCGTCCCATCAAGGAATCAATCAAAGATCAGCTTTAAAGACAAAAGCCGCAAATAAAATGACTCAGTTGCTTACTGGTAATAGTCGGAGACGGGCACGTAAGCGAAGAGCTCCTGGTCGTGTCGGTCCACGTCGAAAAATAAGCAAATGACGTCGTACCAAACCACGCGATATTTTTACTTAATCATCATTTCGTTCCTTACACCCGGCAGTAAAGAGTGCTGTACCAATGAATTTGATTTGGTATCTGTACCCATGACACAGAGCCATTGAATCCTCACGCATGGTTGAATATCGGCCTATTTTCAAATTAACATCCGAAGAACCTATTGAATTTGTTATTCCTGGAGACACTGCAGAGTATATTCATCCGGCATACCTCTACCTTTACGTTAAATGTAGAATTCTCCGTGGTGATGGTACCAGTCTTCATGTAGCAGCGGCAGGACCTCCACCCGTTGCAGCCGACATTGTCGGTCCCGTTGATAATTTCATCCATTCACTATTCAGTCAAGTAGATATTGCCTTAAATGATAAGTTAATTTCATCTTCTAATGGTACATAACCTTATCATGCATATATCAAAACCATTCTCAATTATTCCGAGGATGCTACTTCCACACATTTAACCAGTGCATTATGGTATAAGGATACTGCACTCAATTCGATACTTTAGGCGATGCAAACACCGGATTTCAAAACCGTGCTTCTTATGTTGGTGGCAGTGCTCCCTTTGAAATGTTTGGACGCCTGCATACAGATATTGCAGGGGTCGACGGTATTCTCCCTAATAAGGTTACTCTTCGCGTGAAATTGTACCGTAGCAAAGATACGTTCTGTCTTATGGCAGGGTAAAATGAAAACTTTAAAGTTGAGTTAAAGGATGTTACACTATATGCAAGTCGTATGAATATATCAGCTGATTTGGCTCTTCAATTAAATAGCTACATGCTTAAAGATACTGCAAAATTACCATTAACGCGATTTGAAACTCGTGTACATATCATTCATCAAAATGTATCAACATACAATCTGGATAATTTATTCCTGGGTAATGTGCCTAAAGGCCTTGTCATTGGATTTGTCTCAAATACTGCATTCAATGGTCGATATGATCTCAATCCATTCCATTTCGAACACTGATTTAAATCATCTTCAGGTTCAAGTTGGTTCTAAATTCTATCCACCCACTCCCTTAACTCCAAAGTTTGCAGATCGTTTGTACCTTCAAAGTTTTTGAACGAATTGTTTTCGGGCACTGGTGTTTTCCATCAAAATGCTGTCCATACCATTACTATGATGATTACCCTCAAGGGTATACATTATATGCTTTTATTCTGTCTCCTGCCAATACGCTTGATGATACTACTTGGGATGTTGTTAAAGATTCTCCTGTAAATTTGAAAATTGGATTTGCAAATCGACTTCAACATTCAATCACCTGTATTGTCTACACACAATTCGATTCCCTGATCCAGATCGATAAAGATCGTAACATTTAAACTAATAATGCTATTTAAAATCATACCTTTGCCAAATACTTAAAATCTATGACATCTATATAAGGTAGCAATAACATTGTATTTACCTCAGTCATTCGTGGGACGTCTTGAAAAGAAGTATTGTGCAGTTCATAGCCTTTGACCAGGGAGATGGCGAGACGCATGATCTTGTTGTTAAAGAGCTGCCATCATGGATCCCGATCAAAATACTTCGCAGTCGTGGATCTTTAAACCGCCATTTCCATTTACGGAGTTACCGATAGCCTTGAAATATACAAACGATTACATTTCTACCCATACCATCGGACTTCATTGGGATGATGGTGATTTGGCCTATAGTGATCTTAAAACAGTACTAATGATTTATACTCAGGCCAATTCAGTATTGTGTACCTACGGAGAAACACGCAAACATTTTTTCCAACCCCTTTTGGACGACCTGTAATTAACATAAAAGATCTCCAGTGTCCTAAATATATAGATTTATGTTTTCCTGTATCTTCGTGTGTACATCCACGACATCAGTTTGAAAAGTATCGATGTGCAGTGCGTGAAGCTAAAGCGTGTGGACAGTACCTAAATTACCTAGACTTATTTCGTTATATCCTTCCCCGGCGTTGTCCTACATATATTCCAACACCGATTGTCGACTCAGATATTGACTCATAACATCATCGAGACTATTCTTTACGACTGTCTAAGTTCAACGCTATTCAGCGGTTTATATGACATAGATACTCTTCCTGTGCAAGTGAAACACCCAGCCGCATTAATAATAAATTTAAGTCCTTCCAATAGTGGCGGCAGTCATTGGCTGTGCGTATATGTTAATGAAAAAAGAATCGGCGATTATTTCGATAGTCTGGGAAATTCACCTCTTAGACCCAAAATTCTTACAAAGAAACTGTAAATATTATTATGTAAATAGTGTTCAGTACCAGCATGACCAGTCTGTCTTATGCGGAATGTTTTGTATTGTGCATATTTACTTTAAAGTTCGAAATTAAAATGTATTGAATAAATTTCTTAAAACCAACTTAAAACAAAATGACCATCTGGTACTCAACTATGTCAGAAGAACCAAAGCCAAAAATAAAAAATGTAAATAACTTTTCTATGTACTATGTAGTAGTTAATTTGTAATAAAAACTTTTACCTCTAATTTATTTGGGTTTCAGTTCTTGAAATAAAAAGCAAACACCATATACTTGTAGTATAGATTTATTATCATGCAAGTACAATTTTACAAATGAATTGTGGATATTCTATCCATCACTTTTGATGTTTGTATCTTTAACCAAAGTTGTAGTTGCATGCAATTACGAAGTGCGCATGCATACTTGTGCACTGGCTGGTGGTATTCACAACATGAAGTACTGAGTTTGAATCTTAATGCACGTAAGGCAGCACATCCCTGATCTTCAACATTCACAATGTTTTCCATGTGGAATAGTTTCCGTAATAATGTAATCTTTTCACTACCGTTGCAATAAAAGGATGAATCCATTTCACAACATTGTGAAACAATATGGCGGATGTTGGGATACAGTATATCCATTCGTAGTGTCCCATTGTAACCCATGCAAATTGCGAGTTAACCATTCGACTTGCCTCTGATATCCAACCGGTAAATCATAACTTTCACAAGGTAATTTTACCATACAATGGAATAATATATTTGCGTCGCATGCAACTAGACAAAATTCACGCATAATAAATTCATTCGCCGAAATTTTGAGTCCCTGAAAATCAAGAATGTACTGCCTTGTGCTTAGTAAACCAGAACCAATAGGATTTTGTTGCTCAAGAATCAACGGTATTAACTGAGCAATACACTCAGGGTCTTTCATGAACTGATGACAAACTTTAAATAGTGTGTTTTTCCCAATATGAAAATGACCCTGTTGCTGAAAATGTTCATAATAGTCTTGAAAAATCTCATGGTGGTTAATATGAGTTTCGACATGTTGTGCGATTACTGTTCCTGTGTTCCATACATACATACACTCATACACACTATGTAAATTACATTCACTACATTGAATTGGATTTTCTTTTAAATATGCACTTATAGTTTTCAAAATACACTTGTCCACTATATATTCTCCCTTACAATTCAAACATTGCGCCATAATTCACTACGTAGTTCCACTACACCACAGGATCTTCACGGGGAGCACGGTCCTTGGCACGGAGTAATGTTACCATCTCCCATGGACATGTTCTCAGTATATGACGAATACCCCATTCAAGTATTCCTTCAGCGTAACTCCTGCTGGATGTTCCTCCAAATACAAGTGAAACAGTATTTGTACAGTCCCTGGATCTGTCAGTATGGATTTCGTACGTTCTTCACTCATTCTATTTATCTCGTAAGCTGAGGTATTTGGAAATGTATATCATCCACGATGTTCAAAACAGATATGATTGCATGGAGTAGTACAGTTATTAAACCACCCTTCACAGAGCATGGCATGGTCGGGAAACCAGTTCTCAATGATCGAGTATATGCAGGTTTCGTTCACCCAGCGCGGAGAGCATTTGCATGTCTCCTCTGCGTGCGGAGTAATAACAACTTCAGTAGCACTTGCCTTTGACATAGTTACGTGTAGATTGACGACCCCAATAAGCAACATATTTGCGTTATAAACCTACGCGCAGGCCGGAAGGGGCGGGGGTGGCCGCTGGTTCCCACGGTCGGTCCGTGCAAGACCGGAAGCTCCATATGGTAGGGGTCACCAAAGGTCGTGAGAAACGTCAAAATTAAAATTAATGAGGCCCAGGTGTTCAAATGTCGATGGGGTGGGCTGGGACAAAAACCCACACCACTACTATGCTCAGCCTTGTTGGCCTATTCCATAGCGTGTTTGACTACGGATTGAGGGGACCCGACTTCGATTCTTGGTGCTGCCCAGGATTTTTTCAACGCGTGTGGGTCTGGACTGTGCACTTCCAGCATCGTGATGGAATTGGGGAGCTGGTACGAATAAAAGGAAGTGGAGATCACAATGAGAGACGGCTCTCCTCTCCCAACCCATATGGCCAGCGTGGGAGCAGTATAGTAACTTATTCTTCCGGGGAGAAGCCCCATCCACTAGTGGATCAAATATGGTTGATATTTTGTTATTTGTTTTATACATACATACACACACACACACACACACACACGCACACACACACACACATATATAT